>JARJLU010000739.1:0-23413 GCA_030272975.1 Sparidentex hasta
GACGAGACAAAGACGTAAAAGCCGTAAGAAGCCGTAAACAGACAGAGAGGGAGGCTGGAATGTGGAGAAAAGGCGTGTTAGTGTCTCGTATCTGCAGAGAGTTTCTGATTTTCTCTCTTTGTTGCTGCTCGGGACGCTTTACCAACCCAACATGTGTCTATTTGACGTCCTGGGAATGAGACTCAACAATCAACTGTCTTTGTGGTGCGTTCAGGAACAGCTGGGACAAATCCTACTGATTCTACCTTTAACTTTAATAGTCTTTGAATTCTATTAATATGACGTGAGCTTCAGTTAGCTTTGAGCACAAATGTCCTTCAGAGGGAGACTTTTTACTCTGATACTCTGAGTCCATGTCAGAGCCTGAACTCTGTTACTGTGCTGGAGGAAACAGAAGAGGAAGTGATTTCAAATTTTAAAGCACAAAACTACTGAGATATTTTTTAACAACACTGTCCAGACGTGTTTGTGCCAAAATGTGAAGTTTTTCTAACCATGAACACGTAAATAAATGTTGCAACATATCGGTGGCTCGAGGAGACGTTCTGAACATTTCCAACATTTATTCTAACAACTGTGTTTGAACGCAGCACGCTGAGTGTGTTTGTGGTCGGATACAAACTATTGTGTGAATGTGTCAGTCTGAAACCTCGCTGGATTGGTTGCCTCTGAATTTGTCAGAGTACATGATCGGCTTCACACACACACACACACACACACACACACACACACACACACACACACACTCAGAGCGAGGGTTCAGTGAGGCAGGAAGGTATTGGCACTGAGGGAATACAAGGAGCAGACAGTAATTAGGAACCAGCCTACTGTACCATACACACACACACACACACACGCACACACAAGCCAGATATGTTCTTGGGCACACACACACACACACACACACACACACAGTGTAATTAGGTAGGGGCCCTGACGCCCCAGTGGTGAACTGAACAAGCCCCTGAATACCCGCACTGGGAACGGCTGAACACCATAATACGTGGGAAAAGGGCGTGAACACACACACACACTCACACAGACACACACAGACACACACACGTACGTTAATTAAGTGGCAGCCTACTGTGCGTGAAGGGAACAAGGCGGTGGACGGCCGCAGTGGGAGTGTACGTGGACCAGCAGCAGTCAGGATTAACACGAGTCGACCTGCCGGCGCTGAACGACGGCGCCGAGCTCGTCTCTTCTTCTTCTTCTTCTTCTCTCATCGTGTTCTTATGAAACCGACCTCACAGGATCATACGCTGTTGAGCTGAGTATTCTTTGACCTCTTCAGTTATTACAAAGGAAAATTAAATCCTGATCTTTATGATTTTTACTGGATTTGCAGCCGGTACCAACTGGTCCTGACGCTCAGTTCTCAGAGACGCCGGCCCGTCCGAGCCTTCAGCCGTCCCGTCGGCTGGTTCTGGAGGTGAAGCAGATGAAGTGAGCAGACGGACTGCTGCTCTCCTCCGTGTTAATCTGCTGTTAATTTGTCTGGGCTGTAACATGAGACGGAGTGAGCTGCAGGAGTTTAGTGTGAAGCTGTTAGTCATTAATTTA
Source organism: Sparidentex hasta (assembly GCA_030272975.1). Lineage (NCBI taxonomy): Eukaryota > Metazoa > Chordata > Actinopteri > Spariformes > Sparidae > Sparidentex > Sparidentex hasta. The sequence goes on from JARJLU010000739.1 coordinate 1,567, forward strand.
ACAGACACAGAGGTGAGCGAGGCCACGTGTCTCCATTATTCTCTGTCACACTGTCACCACACATAATAACTGCACTGCAGGGCTCGCTCTCCGGCTCTGTGTGTGTGTGTGTGTGTGTGTGTGTGTGTGTGTGTGTGTTCATACATCTATATATAATTAATTCTTTACTCTGGATAACTTTTGTTGTTGTGTTAGTTTAGCGTCATCCTGCAAAATCTCTTCCAGAAACATTTATATGGTTTAAAGTCCTGATGACGAGACTCTTTCAGACGTGGCGGTTTGACGTTCGTCCTGATCGTTGTGGTGATCAGGTGACATATCGATCAATAACTTCCTTGTAATCTTGCCAGAGGTCGTTGAAAAGCTCTCTGGCTAGCTTTAATAGCTGCCTCTCTTTTACTTTACACAGTTTTTAACAGCAGCAGCCTGAAACAAGATGCAGACAGATGCAGAACATTAATCTAAAAAGTTTCCTGCTTCTCTCTGTTTTATATTGTATTAAACTGAAAATCTTTGAGTTCTGGTTGTACAAGATGAGACACAGATGATATAAAGAGACCAAACAGTCAATTCATCTGGAAAATAAGTGTCAATGTTTACATGCTGAGGTTTAACAGGGAAAGTGTCTTTTCTATCTTTAGCGTCTCTCAATAATTCAAAAACATATCTAGAGAAACATTTTTCAGAATAAGACAGTGATTTTTCTGTCAGAACTTCTTCTACACCTTTAAAAACACCAACAACGGTGCGACTGTCTGTTAGGCGTGTTAGTTTTGCAGGTTTGTAGCTATAAACCAAAAAGACGAGCAGGGTTATTAAGACTCAACTCCAACTTTTGTGTCTGAAAGTTGCTGCTGTCAGGAGGGTTCATCCTCTGGGCAGCCTGAACATCTGCAGAAAAAAATCAACCCTGGGAATATTTCTGAATTATTCCAGTTCTGCTTCACAGCTGTGAACCAACGTCTCTCTTTCTGAGGCTGAAACAGACTCAAAGCTGCAGTTTAACTCTAATCCTGACGGACAGTCTCGCTCTGAAGCGTCGATGTCGGCAGGACCAGAACAAATTTCCCAGCGAGTCAGAAACATCGCTCTGACTTCTGATCCTGATACGACACTTGATTGCAAATTTGTGTGTAACTGGGCTCAAACAGCGGCACTCAGCTCGTGAGCTGCAGTCATCTTTTCACCTCGTTTCACCTCTTATTACCGGCTGGTAACCGTAGAAACCGATCCCTAATCTCGGCCCGCGGAGGGAAACTACCTGCGCAGTAAAAATTAATGAACTCTGACCAAACTGTCTGATGAGAGGGAGAGAGGGAGAGAGGGAGAGACGGAGAGAGGGAGAGACGGGTGATGCAAGGAGACGGATTGATGAAGTAACAAAAGGAGAGACGGGAAGATGAGAAACGGGAATTCTCATGGATGAAGAGTGAAGAGAAACATTTTCAGGACTTTCTACAACATATTTTCATCCACTGACGGATGAAATAGACGAGTCTCCGTCCCTCCGGTTTCAAAGCCTCCCTCCTCTCATCCCTCCTTCCACCTCTCCGTCCTCAGCCGATTCCCATTTAAGCGTAATTAAGTTGCAGAGATGAATGGCTGCCGCTGATGGGAGGAGAGAGAAGACGGAGAAGAAGAAGACGGGTGAAAGGAAGAACGAAAGCAAAAAGGGAAACTGAGAGACTGAGCCGGAGGAGGAGGAGGAGGAGGAGGAGGAGGAGGAGGAGGAGGAGGAGGAGGAGGAGGAGGAGGAGGATGTTAATTAATTATAAGCCGTCAGGGTCCAAATCATCTTCTTTTAAATGTGGACTCGGAGCAGCAGAAAGTCACGGCGGCTCATATTAAACCTTCAGCTCTGATTTAGAGGAAGCGAAGTTGCCGGAGACGCTGAGACGGTTTCATCTGCTGTCACACGGCGAGGAATCCTCCGGACACCGAGGTCAGAACACACGGCCCGGTCCTGTCAGACGGGACCGAGCTGAAGAATCAGCCCGTCCTCATCAGAGAAACGAAGGAAGTCAGAGATGCTGAGAGCGACTCGACGCAGTAGAACCAAACGCTGCAGTCGTGTTGCTTTGGAACTGACAAACAAATTATTGTTCCGACTTTATGAGCAGTCAAAGCCGAGTCGGGACACGTTAGCCTAGCTTAGCATCATATACAGACAGGATGCTGCTCGCCTGCAGCTTCCATCTTTGTTTAATTAACAGAAGAATTACAGGAAGTTTACACGCTGGAATCGTTTCTCGGTGCCGATCAGCTGATCTGATGAGAAAATCATAAAAATCTCTGGAAATAAAACGGAGACGAACAATCTGTTAACTGGATTCAGACCGACTGAGTGTTAAACACAGCGAGTCTGCAGAGAGAAGAGAGAGTTACTGCAGTTACTGCTTATCACAGTCCAGCCGCTATCTGCTGCTGTACACACACACACACACACACACACACACACACACACACACACACACGTACACAAACACGCACGCACGCACACACACGCACGTACACAAACACTTTATTAACTGCAGCACAATACAAGCCTGCAGGAGAGAGAGACGGAGAAAAACTCAACTATTTCACAGGAAGTGGAGAAAAGTGTGTGTGCACGTGTGTGTGTGTGTGTGTGTGTGTGTGTGTGTGTGTGTGTGTGTGTGTGTGTTCATCCTCAGAAGGAGAAGAAAACAACAGAAAACAACGAAGTGAATCTAAAAGCTCGTCACCGGACAATCAGTTTATTCTCTTCTGGACTTCAGTACAGTGCTGCAGTTTGCAGTACTTGTACTTGACTTGTGTATTTCCATTTCCTGCTACTTTATTCTTCCACTCCACTACATTTATTTGATAACTTTAGTTACTGTAGTTAATAGTTACTTTTCAGATTACATGCTGCATCTTTTTCCAGTGTATTCATGGTGAGAAACGTCATGGATGAAGAACATTTTGAGAGAGTGTCAGTTACACTACTTTTATACTTTTATACTTTAATACTTTAATACTTTTATACTTTTATACTCTTCTACTCTTATAAACCTGCCGTATGTTCGCACCGACAGCTCGAGTCCATCTAGAAATGAAACACCTGATCTGCAGTCAGACGAGTGACTCTGCAGCTTTAACAGCAGAAGTCAGAAACATTTTCTTCGCTGCACTTTTCCAAACCACTCGCCGTTCATTCGATGAATTAAAAAGGTATAAATAGTTTTTGGCTGCCGGTGTTCTCTGAGTTCATTCAGTTCCAGGAAGTAAAAAAAAAAAAGACTGAAGCTTAAAATAGTTCCAGACGTCTCAATGTCACAACTTTTATAGTGGAGAGGAATCGCTGCCAGGGCGGCTTTTACTGTCGGAGGAGAAGAGGGAAGATGAAGGATGTGAGGAAAAGTGGGACAGAGAGAGGACAGAAGGAAGGAAGGAAGGAAGGATGTCAGGAAGTAAACAAGGACAGAAGGAAGGAAATGGAAAGACAAGGAGGGAAGACTGAGGAGAAAACAACAAACATGATTTAAAAGAAGCAAAGAAAGGAAGAAATATGGAGATGAGGGAGATGAGGCGATGGAAGGACATGAAACAGGAAACAGAAAGGAGTAAGAGAGGAAGGACTGTCAGGAAGAGAGAGGGAAGAAGGGAAGGATGGACAGAAGGACAAGTTGGAGGGAGGAAAAGAAGACAGGAAAGTAAATAAACAATAAAAGTACAGAAGGAAAGGTGGATAAAAGGAGGTAAAGAAAGGAAGGACAGTTCCAGGAAGAGAGCAGACGAGGTTTTGATTCTGAGAGGAAGAAGGGAAACAGGAAACAGGAAACAGAGAAGATTACAGACTGGATCAAAAGACAACGAGACAAAAGACGACAGAGGTAAGGACACATGGAGGAGGAACAAGAAGATAGGAAAGGTTAGATAAACGTGGAAAAGGACAGAAGAAGGAAGGAAGTTCGGAGGGAGAGACAGGAAGAAAAAAAGGGCTGCAGATGAAGAAGATATGGAGGACGAAGCAAAGGAGGCAGAGCTGGAGGGAACGAGGGGAAGGAGAGCGAGGAAGACGAGTGCCAGAGAGTAATTTTAGAGTTGGCGTCTTTCCCAGGAGGAAGGAAAACTGCGAGAAGGTCGAAACCACAATCTGACAAAAGGAGTCAGCCAACAAATGAACCAGTGAATAAAAGAATGAATGAAGAAAATTGATTTTTCTCTTTTACATCATCGGGGTGGTTTCTACCTCACAGGTGATGTCATCATCGGCCAAAGTGACTCTGAAAGGAAGCTGAATGTGGCAGGAAGTAAAGAGAGAGGGAAGGTTTTTAAATATTCTATCACAGCTTCTGGGACCTTTGTGTTTTCTTAAATTTGCAGAAATTTGAATGGAGTTTGGTGGCGCCGATATACATGTTATTTCTACAGATGCAGCTTGATTGTGAATCAAAACGTTTGTGCTTCTTTTACTTTTATTTTGTATATTTATGAATAGTAACAGACAACGGCCACTAGAGGGCGACTGCGCTGGTTTCAAAAAGAATCATGTAAGCTTATGAGAAAACAACACTACTTCTCACTGGATTTATCACCTCAGCAAACAGTTTCCTGATCAGCTGATGATCTCAGTCTGTAGTTTCAGGTCTTCTTTAAAACAGCGTGATGTTCAATTCGCACACTTTTGTCATAAAGCAGGATTCACGCTCCACTCTCTCGTCTACCTCTAGCTTAAAAAGACAAGAAGGCGTAGACCACGTTAACAAACGCAGAGGACCACAAACTGGTGGCCGAGTTCTCAGTAAGGTCCACTTCTTTTGTGGTCTCTGGTTCTGTTCTGAAAGGCAGAGGGGAACTCAGAAAAGAGGTTTGACAATCATTCCCAAAAACAATACGTATATTTCATGAGTCATTTGAATCCGTTGATCAGGTTCTTCAATAACCGGATCAGATCTTAATGCTGCAGAAACAGGTCCACAGTTTGGATCCAGCTGCCCTTCAGCTTCTCTCTCTCATGTAACCAACCAGACGTTCAGTATTCAAATATGCTTTAAAAAAAGAGCATTTAATTTTGATAACCGCAGGTAAACCTTCCACCCTGACTCTGATCCTTCAGGTGTTAACGAGTCAAATGAACAGAAGTGACTGAATCATCGGGTTCAAATCATCGTTTCACGTCCTTTGACCCAGAGCCTCTCGTGCAGAGTGTCTCCGGGACAGGACGAGCGTCTCCATCAGCTGAGAGCGCTCGACTCTCCACCGCAGCCCTGAGTGGACGTTAACCTCCCCACTCCAGCCTCAACAGCGCCGCTCGCAGCGTAATAAGATGGATATTATCGCTCCATCGAGGGGCGACGAACAGAAACAGAGGGACGAAATGACGCTCATCCACATCTGAGTGGATCTGATGGAGATAACGAGGACGAGGGATGATTTTAGGCTCAACATCACTGATTAGGAACTATTGTAAACTCTCACACACACATTCAGATTCAGCGAGTGTGTTTCTGGCTCACACACACACACACACAAAGATGAAGGTGTTGCCGCTCCAAGCAAAACATCTTGTGATCCAAACAACATCACAGATGAACTCCGTCACCGCCGCCTTTCATTCCAGCTTTTCCTACAATCTGCTGCCAGATTCCTGGAGAGGCCTTGTTTTTTTCTCCACGTTAGCTTTGTAACGCCGCCACCGCTGGCACCGAACCACCGGAGTGAGCTGATTAAAACAACTAAGCACCTGTAATGTATTCTGGGGAGCAGGAGGGAGAACCAGGGAGTGTTTATTTTCACAGAATGGATTTTATTTTTGTCATTTTCTTCATTATTGCGGTTGTTTGAGAGGTGAACGTGAAGGTCGACGTACACGACGGCACAAGATGTGATTATGTTTTACACAAACTACAAGAAGTTTGCTTCTGTTTACAGAGAAACTTAAATATCTTTAATAATCAAAAATCTATTTATTAATCATATATCTGGAATCGAATATCTGGCTCTGGAGAAACTTTGTTGACTAAAAACAGCCCTGAAAGTTTTAATCTAACTGAAAATATTCAACATTAAATCAATTTAACTCACAATCTACCAGCCTGAAGGATCCTGCTGCTTTGTTCAGTAGACGTGAAGAAAACGACTCGCTGTCTGATTATAATTGAGTTTATTTACATGAAGAGAAAAACATCATGTGGACAGACGAACCTGATATACGATACACACCTACATATTATTAAATCTTCTCAGAGGTACTTCAGTTACTGAGCAACAAACCAAACAGGCCGACTTCGATATCGATACTGCAACACTAGTGGTGGGATGAAGTTTAGAATAATGCAGCTTTCTGATATATCACGATATCATAAACCAAAGATGGTACATGATAACAATATATATTGTACATTGCCAAGATTTAGATCTATATATTCAGTTTATCGCCTCAGCTGGCAGCCACAGCACGACCGCGATGGCTCGACTGACGTTATCGTCTCGCTCTGAAGTCTCGAGACAGTTTTGCCAAAAGTCGTCGATGGAAACTCAGCCGGCTGTTTCCAACGTCCCGGCTGATCCATCTCACCTGACTTCTGTCTGAACGAGACTTTTGTTTCTGTAACAGAAACGTGTCAGACGGCCAGAAGAAGAGCGTGACGGTAACTTTGCAGGATTACGTCTCCTGGGACGCGTGAATCATTTACACCCGGAAACATGTAAACACACGACCGGGTGTAATCTGTTTAACTCGTCCTCCAGACGTCCTGAAACATCATGAAGAATCCTTTCAAACGCGTCTCCGTTCATCATATTCATGAAATCATTAATGAATATGAACGTTAGTAACTGCAGCCGGTAATAGATGTTTAAATGCTTTAACAAATTAATGAATGATTAATAATTAACAAATTAAATGTTGGTACACGGAAAATTATAATTCCCTCAAGCTCTGCATCACTCACTGTTTCCTCTTCCTCTCTCACTTCCTGTTTGCTGCTTCCCTCCTTCCTCCCTTCCTTTTCTCTTCCTCTTCCTCCTCTTCAGCTTCTCTGGAATTTCCTCCATTTTTCTTTCTTTTCGTTCATTTCCCTCAGTTCTCTCTCTCATCCTCTCACTTTGTTCATATCCTAAAGGAATGTAAGAATGTAATCACCTGCAGGCCTTCATCTACAACTACACACACACACACACACACACACACACACACACACACACACACACACACACACACACACTTTTGTGCAGGTGGCGGTGTGTGACGTTGACTAATGCGATGCTGGTTCAGACATGTTGGCGTTAATCGATTAGCACTGCAGCTCGACAGCATGAGCACGCACACACCCACACACACCCACACACACACACCCACACACCCACACACACACACACACACACCCACGCACACACGCACACAAACACACACGCACACACACACACACAAACAGCTGCCATGAAATCAAGGAAATAGAAGAGAAAGAGAGAAAATGGTTAAAAAACACAAAGAAAAAGACTCAAGACAAAAAAAAACCCAGATGGGGAACAAAGAGAGAAGGAAAGTGCAGGAGCAGGTGGAGGAAGGTGCAGCAGGTGGAGCTGCAGCAGGAAACAGCTGCGGTGGAGGAACGATGCGCTCGTATCTGACTTGCTGTAACTGCAGCAGATATCTGGCGCCTGCATCACACTGAGATAAAACCTAAAGAAGTAAATAACACAAAACCATTTTTCAGCACGGCCTCATCTGATCTGTGTCGACGCTTCATATCACAGAAACACAGAAGAGTTACGATACGGCAGACGTCTGCCTCCGACTGTTAACGACGTCTTTTACATTTAATAAAGTCGTGGATGTTTCACGTGATCGATGAATATTCGGTCTGATACAGCGTCTAACGACGGAGCGCGGAGGCGTCGACGCTGCGTCTGATTTTCACCCTCTGATACGAGTCTGGTTTGTTTCACTTCACTGTCAGAATCTGCGAGGACAGAGAGTCGGTGCGTTCGATGCTGGTGAGACTTCGTAGTCGCATCAGCAGCGATGCGTGTGAATGTAGACGGCAGGAAGTGATGTCGTAAGAACGCTCTGATCCACTTCTAGACGCGAGTCTGTTTTCTCTAATCTCAAACCTGAAGACACATCACACTCCACAGATCCTAACAGAGGTTATGCACCACATGTGACCTCTTGGAGAAGCAGACGCACGTCGTGGAGGTGAGACTAGTTAGCTAACGTTAGCTTCACAGGCTACAGCGCTGCAGGACGCCTCTCACTGGTCGCTGTCGTCCGTCTGACAGCCGTCCTGCCGTGTTTCCATCACACTGGAGTTAATGAACAATGTTTTGTTCCCGACGTGTCAACAAATACAGTCAAACGTCACGTTTAGGAGCAAAATATAGAAGAAAAACAAAAAACCATCAGATTCATAATAATTTGTCTTCGTGTTCAGACGATCACAGATCTGTCAGATGAAGCTGAACGATAATCCCATCGTTAGTGTCGTCATCGTGTTAGTGTCACAGTGTTGCATCACTCAGACACATCACTGCTGTCACACACACACACACACACACACAAACTAGATGATGTTTTGTATGGGCGTGTGTGTGTGTGTGTGTCTGTGTTGTAGGTCAGTAGACTCATGTTCTCTTCATTAACAGCCTCAGCTTCGTTCTCTCTTTCTCTCTCACACACACACACACACTTGTACAAACTGATAGTGTGACGGTACGACTAATGAGAGTGTGTCGCTGTGAGTGTGTGTGTGTGTGTGTGTGTGTGTGTGTGCCTGATGTTATTAAATGATATCAACATCAAGGCTCCTGTTTGAAGTTTAACTTCCCTTTTTGTTCTTACACTCTCTCACACACACACACACACACATACACACGACTGTACTCATATTTTTCTCTGTGTGTGTGTGAGAGTTTATTGGAGAGTTATCAACTCTCTGCATCTGTGTGTGTGTGTGTGTGTGTGTGTGTGTGTGTGTGTGTGTGTGTGTGTGTGTGTGTGTTTCCTATCAGTGCTGTGTCTCAGTGCGGGGATGAGAGTCATATATCATAGTTCTACTGTACCAGATAGCTTATCACACACACACACACACACACACACATACACACACACACACACACACACACACACACACACACACACACACACACAGATATGGGTTTAAACAGATTGTATTGTTTTTGTAAATAATCTGCAGGTTTACAGTAATTTGTCTGGTTCTGGTTCCGTCTGTCATCCCGTCTCTCTCTTCTAAAACTATTTGAGGCTCGTCAGGTTTGATCCACGAGCACGACGATCCATCAGGAATCTGCTTTAACACAACGACTTAATTAACCTGACATGTTGTGTAAACTCATTCAGGCGTTTATTGGTTCCGATCAGGAATCTGGAACGACCCGCCGGGTGGACACAGTTGCACCACCAGGCAACTGTCATCAGAGATCAGACAGAAGCGAGACGTCTCACTCCTTACCTGCACAATTATGTGCAAATTCAGGTTACTAAAACCAGTTCAAGGTCTTCTGGATGTGGTCTGATGAGGACACACAAGACAGAAAATGACGCCATGCTGCAGCTTCCTGTCACGTGGCGTTCATTAACGACACTTGGCGCCGTGTACAGCGCTCACAGTTTAATCAGAACCGCTGTGGCTCTCTAACGACGCTGCCTAGTGGGTGACAGTCTGTTGCATTAACACACTCAGAGGACAGTGTTGCTATATAAAGCAGCTTCTGAACCATTTGAAGGTATTGATCTGCATTTTCTGCTCTGATCGCAGCCGTAAAGATCTCAACAAACACTGATGAGCTGGACTGTGATGGGCGTTCATGGTCCCCAGACGATGAATCACAATAATGTTATTAACCCTGCGATGTTTCGTCTTGTGTCACCAGCAGCACAACATCCCCAGAAACATCCAGAACAACCCATACGCCGACGACCCTTTACTCTATATTACTAAACTCAGGATGAAGTTACATTTTCAGCCGTAGTATACAAACATGTATGAGAAATCTGCTAACATTTAAATAAGTATCATCCACAACTCCGTGAATTTAATGAACTGATACAATAAATATCTATATATTTCTTTTTTTGGGCACTTTTGTGGTGTTTGTTTTCAAAGATCTAACATCATGTCGCTCTGTTAGCTGGTGTTTCCACCTGACAGGGACAAAAAAAGTATACTAGTCTTTAATTTACAGATTTAATTTCAGCATACATCTTCAACAGAGCTTAGGCGGTGACATGGACGTGATTTTCTTTTTGATTTAGGCCTTTATAGTCATCAGTCGGCTGCATTTTGGAGCTTCAGGAGGAAGTTAACATTCTGCTGTGAAAGCAGAGAAGAGATGGAAAACTGAAGGTCTTTTACTAAATGTACACTTTCTGTCACAACTCTCACAAGGATGTGATTCTATATATACACCTGCATTTATTCTTTATAGGCAATGCTTATCTTCTGATGATGGAGTGATTATCAATATGTTGTTCTCCAGAAAGATGGATGATGACCTCCAGACTTTCCTGCAGCAACGCCTGGTTTCAGACATAATTCTGTAGTAGGAAATCACATGTGCCAAATAAATATTAAACGTGTGATGAAGACACATCCACGTCACCTCCCGGGCTCCATAATCTCCTGCTTTTCATGGCATAATTCCAGAAAGGTAGCTGCTGTCATGAAAACATTGTCATCACAGTAAATGCTCAGAAGTCGTCACTGCTGTGAAGTTCGTCAGGGCACGATGAACTACTCCCAGTGTTCCCGCTTGTAATCGAGGTTGAACACGATGTATTTGTGTCGCTAATAAAGATGCTGTGATTCAACTTTCCAAGAGCTCCCAGAGAATAAAACTCTGCGTCAGATTCACACGATACGAGCAAGAAAACACTTTGAATTAGAAATCAGAAAATCATCTGGACCCCTCTGATTCCTCTGAGACTAAACATGCTGCTACTTCTGATCAACAACCTCATCAAAGTCAATTTAGCTTGTGTGTTTTTTTTCCCCGCCTTAAAAAAATATTAAAAAATCAATTAGCGAGAGTGCAGATCAAACGGTTTGAGTGACAGGCAGCCGGCGACAAATTAATCAGCGTCCTGAGGGACAGATGGCTTCAAAATGAACTTTCTCCGCGTTTAGCCTCAAAGCGACATTTTTATTCATCTTCACCGCGTTAATACACAACAGAAGATTTCCAGTGTTGGAGAAAGGAAACAACAGCTGCAATTAGTCCAGCAGCAGACTGTGTTTGGGTAGAGAAGGAGGGAGGAGGGGGGGAGGTAGGGAAGGAAAAGAGGGGGGAGACAAAAGTTTAGAAAGGAGGAAGTGAAGGATGGAAGGTGGGTGAGACAGAGGAGAGCAAGAGGGAGAAAGGAAATAAAGAATTTGGGGAGAAAATGTATGTAGGATGTAAGATAGAGGAAGAAAAAAAGGGATAAAAGAAGGGGACACAAAGGGAGGAGGAGGGGAGGAAAGGAGAGGGAGGAGGGGAGGAGGAAAATCTCTCCAGTAAGAGTGAAGTGAGAGTAGATTTTCCAGAAGCTGCAGTAATTCCAGATACTGTAACTGTGTGTGTTCATGCTAATTAGCTGGCGCTAGCTGTGGCTGGGAAAAGCCATAGACATGCTAATCAGCGATAGGGCTAACTGGCAACGGTCGGCACAGAATTAATGTGTGTGTGAGAGCGAGAGAGAAACAGATGGGAGGAGGATGAGGACTTAAAGAATAAGGCCGATGAATTCACTGTTTCTTATTCTCAAGAGCAGACCGAAGCTGACAATACCGTCTGACTTCCTGTCTGCGGCTGTCGGTATTCAAATCACCTCATTAATGTATTATTTTATTTCTAAAAAGACAAACTGGAGGAAACAGAATTTTGATGGGACTATTTCCAGCAGCTGATTATTACACATGGACGTTTTATGAGATTTAATGTCAATAAGACAAATATTAAATATCTTCATTTACAAGAGACAGAATGATGGAGTGAAGGTGCAGCAGATGTTTCTGGCAGTCAGGCTGTAAGAAGCGCTGCTGTGTGGGCATGTTGGTACTGATGTGACGATGAAATACATCACGTCACTGAATCTCCAGATTTCACAATTCAGAGACAAAGTTAAATACAGATTTCTTTATCGACACTTGTGACTTGCTTAATTCAGGAGTTGGGAGTAAAGCTGCTGTTCGCTGGGTCAGTGATGTCTGGTCGGACTGGTCACGACATTAACAGCCCTGCTGATCATAAGGGAGGAAAAAAATCAGTTCCATCATGAACTTTCTTTCTTTTCCAGGTATCATGATCCACTCTGGGATGTTCCAAACAGCACACAGTGATTATTAATACTATGAGAGGGAACAATGATCAGAGGTGATGGTTTCGTTCTCGTCTTTACTATCATGAGGTCGATTCAGCGAAGATCAGTGAGTTAGCATCATATATAAAGAAGTTAACTTTTTAAATCTTAGTTTGAGAACATTTTAGTAAGTAGAAAGAGCATAAAAAGTTTAAAAAAAAACCTTGATAGTGTTTTCTTCAAATGAGCAGCCAATCACAGACAATCTGCTTCCTGTTTCCATGCACATGCTTGGCATATGTTTAGTGGTCATGTGATGCAAATGGTCAGAGAGATTATTTCTGAAACGGTGCTGAGACAACAAACAAAACACTGTTGTTCCAAAACACTTGGCCTGCAGCAGCCTGCTTCAAGGTTTTGGATGCAAAAATTCTGCCACAGTATGACTTTAACATGTAGCCTGCTGCAGAGACACTCTGTGCTGGTCCGGTCCAGTCTGGTCCAGTCCAGATTGTGGTGGGAATACTATCACAAAAATAAATGTACAAGGTCAAGTCTGCACGTGTCCTCAGTGAACCTCTCTGCTCCCAAACGCCGTCATAATTAAAATAACTTGCAGAACAAATCTGAGCATTCGAATATTTGACGAACGTTTTTCCTTTTTCCATATTTACGACTAACATAAAGATGCACGCTGGTCTGAACACGAGATGGAGGCATAAAGACGGATGACGGAGTGATGGAGGGACACAAATGGCGGCAGGAGGAATGAAAAGCATAAAGACGGAAACAGATGGAGGATGCGATGGAGACGGATAGAGGGACGGAGGGACGGGGAGGAGGGAGTGTTTCAGAGAGCAGTTATGAGCGTTATTAAGAAATGGCTCGGCCGCTAACGGAGCGTTCAAATGGCGGTACAGCTGAACGCTTCATGGCCCAGCAAACACAAGCTCCACCGCCCTCGCTCTCCCCGTCTCCACTTGATCTAATTCTCTCTCTCTTTCTCTCTCGGCGTCCTCCAACTCGCCCCCGTCACATCTGAAATTGTAAAAATCCATTCAATCCATTGGCTTCGATCAGGGAGTGCAGCCGCCTGTGTGCTCGCTCACATTATATAACCGCACATCATGAGGCTGCAAGTGTATGTATTTATCTCCCTGTATGCCGCCACATGTTTGTCCTGTGTGTGTGTGTGTGTGTGTGTGTGTGTGTGTGTGTGTGTGTGTGTGTGTGTGTGTGTGTGTGTGTGTGTGTCAGGCAGTAAACAGGGTAATAACAGAGCAGAGCTGGACTCTCTCAGACGATTCACCAGCATCAAAAGCTTTGATTGGACAGCAGCTTTATTCCAACATTACAGCACACGTCAGTCTAGACTTGACAGTGTCTCACTGAAATAATGTTGAGCAGGATTTTCTCTTCAAACATGAAAGCACTGATGTTTGTTGGAGTGTTTGTGGGAGATTATATCGAATATGTCTTTGAAATTATAAAGCTGCAACAAATCTTTTTAAAAAGGCCGACACCAGACGGATGTCGGTCTGACTAATGGAAATCTTTAAAACCTCAAATATTTAGATTCAGTATGAAACAGATGATCAAGGTAGTTTATCACATCAAACATTCAGGAGGAAATGGGTTGTTTGTTGGGGACTATTTTCAGCAGCGGATTAACCCACATTTGGTGTTCAAGCTATAACAGTACAAAATAAAGTAAAATCCACTGTGGCTCATTTATGTGTTTTCAGTGACGTAACTTAGTAATAAAGTAAATTTACTCTTGTACTGCACTCAAGTACAATTCCAAGGTACTTGTATCTTGTGGAGCTCTATGGCGCTGACGAAGAAGATATAGAGAAAAACTTACTATGGTAGTGAACATAGAGAGACAAAAAAGTTTCCTAAGAACAAATATCTGAAGTTCCTTAACTGTCTGACCTCCTGCAGAAAGTGTCACTCTGTCAGATCTTAAATTTTCAAAGAGCATCTTTACCTCACAGCATGAACAACCATTCAAGGTTAATACATATTATTTTTCTTTCTCTTGAGAAACATCTGGTTAGCAGCCCTGATCTAGATGGATGAATATCACTACAGTAATGAAATACAGTATATATGGTTCATTTTTTTGTTTTCCAATTTTGCTCCAATATCCTGAAAGATATCTGAAGTTATTCTGTAAAGAAAAGTCTGATTGTAACGACCATCAGTCACAAAATATCGTCATTATTTCTTGCCATCCAGCACATTTTAATAAAAGAGAAAATAAAACATAAAATTCCAACTAGATTATATTTCATTTGTACCTGGACACTATTATTTTATTGAACCAAATAAAATTCTACCTGTAATCTCCATTCAGGCCTCTGATTATGGACTCAACCTTCTTATTCACTCACTTCACATAAAAATGCTACGATCCTAATTAGAGTCGCTCCTCCGGCCGCTGTGATTCATCTGGCCAAGAGACGCCGCCTCCAAAATTAATGAAACAGTCGGATTGATTGTTTGTAGTTCGTTTCCTTATTTTTCCCTCCACACGACTCTCAGAGCAAATTCAGGTTCTACATTAAATCAGCAGCAGCAACACGTGAAATAAAACTGACTTTTCAAACCTTTCAGGGAAATAAAACATATTTATCACATATTTTTCGAGGTGTATGAAGTTTAATGTTACCCCCACCGGCAGTATCAGTACATACACTGTTTCCATGGCAACCATCTTTCTATATCTATAGATACCAGGAGAGTTTGGCGGGTAAACCTCCACCTCCTCCCTGCCGCCTCCCGTCCAGGCCAATCATGTGTATTGGCAATCGGTGCTGCAGCTCTTTAAAAAGCTCCTTATTCCCCAGTTTATTCTGACATTTTGATTCACGATCAGCTGAAGGAGGGAAGGGAAAGAAATAATTAAAAAATTAAAAAAAACACCCTTTGAGACAAACTCAGGCCGCTTAACTAATTACCAACATATATCACCGCCGGCTCCGACAAGCCAATTACACCTGATTGGAAATACTTTACTTTGTTCAACACACGCTTTTCATGTCGGTTTTAATTCAGTGTCAAAGCTCGCCTTTCTGAATATTAGAGCAGATGATTGACTGCTGAGGGCCGTACAGTGTACAGTACATAAGCCAATAATGTCCCATTTGTCTGGTATGGAGGGAAAGGCGGATAAACAGATTAGAGAAGGACATTAGATGTATAACTGGGTTAGTAAGGACATCAGCTCTAATGGCCAAACGTCCTTCACGAGGGTCTCACCATGATTAATATAAAGTGAACGACTGTGGGGTTTCCTGGAAACAGAAACTGACAGGGGCTGATGGGAAAGACAGTCGCATTAACAAAACAAACAAACAGATAAGTGTCTGTCAGCAAAAACTGTGTGTAGCTACTCAACGTTTCCTTGAACCACCTGGAGAAACCTTGTGAACATGCAGCACTTCATCCCCTCAAGAACCCGTCAAAAGACATCGTGAACGACCACTTTCTCCTTTCACTGATGTCTTTAACTGCCTCAAATACGCCAAAGATTCCCGTAAACGACCGCCAACACAGATGAAGAAAGGTCTTGAATTCTCTTAAACTACAAATGGGTATAATGGTTCCTTGGAAGGCTACTATAAATCTTTTAATAAATTCCTAAACCCAAAAATGGCATCTAAAATCCTTGTCATCCTCCCACGACCCCATTGAAAACACTTCTAACTGTCTTAAGCAGCCCTAAAAGTCTTTGCAAACTCTTGAAGACACCAATAACTCCCTGTAAACATCATGCAGTTCCTCCAGCTCCCCCTGAATCATCTCTACCCTCTAAATGTACAAGAAAGATTCCCAGTGACCCTCAGAACTAACTCAAAACACTGTCCAGCATTTTAGACACTCGAAAAACAACTGGAACTGATTTAAAACCCCTGAAACCCTCTGAAAAGTTATCCAACGACAACTGTAACCCCTCAAAGACATAAAAGACAACTTATATCCTAAAAATAACTCAAGAACTCCTTGTAAACAACCGACAGTGTCTTCACTCACCACCGGAACCATCTGAAACCCTCTGAAATCACTTCTACCCTACAAGAAAGATCCAATGACCCTTTAAAAAGACTTAAAACACTGTCTAACACCTCTGTAAACTTCATCAAATCACACCTGTAACCCCTCAAATACACCTAAAATCTCAAAAGTCTCTTGAAAAATACTTTGCAAATCCTCAGGCTCCAACCACAAGAACCAAAATGACCCCCAACACCTTCTATCCCTCTGGAAAACAACTAGAACTGTCTGTTAAATCCATTAAATCCTCTATAAACTTCATCAAACGAGACCTGTGACCCCAGGAAGAAAAAAACGACTCTCCTCAAACAAAAACAACATGATCGTGATTGATCTTGAGGGCGTCTGTGATCTGCTTCTCAACTGAAACTCCTTCTTTGATCAGTTATATTCCTTTATTACAAAAAGAAAACATCCAAGAATTGAGGGACGGAAAAGAGAAACGTTCTGGTTCCTGATCAGCATCTTAACTTTCAGTCTGCGGCCTGAAAACTGCTAAGAAATCTGTAAACTTACCACAAATATATCCTGCAACCCCTGAAACACAATTACAACTCTAAAGAATATACCAACAGGCCACAGTTTCTTAAAATACCCTCTGAGCCCTTCAAATAACTCAGAGAACCCTGAAGGCTCCTGAAACACGTGGAACTGTCTGAATCTAATCCTGAATTCTTCTCCAAGCTTTGTAAACATCTGTATAACCCAGAGACCAACCAGGCACCCCAACAACAACTACAGTCCCCTTGAAATCTCGAAAACTGTTTTTTGTTCATTTTGATGCTTTTATCACAGACAGAGACGATCGAGAGGACAGAAAGGACGTGCTGTGTCTGAAGGCCTTCTTGTACGTGATCAGCTGCTTAAACCCTGCAAAGACGTCCTGCAGCTCCTCAACGACCACGAGACCTTTGAAATCTTCTCAAACCCTTTAGATTACGTACAGACAACTAAAGGCTCCGACAAGTGAACTCACCCATAGCTTCTCCTGGAAAACACCTGGAACTGTCTTTGAACCCTTAAACTCTCAACGACCATCAGCCGCAAGCGAAAGTCCAATTTGTAAAAAAGTTAAATGTTGAGTCTCAGCTGTGAACTCTGATTGCAGGTCCGGTTCGTCTCCATCGCAAAGTTTCTGAGAGCTCTCAACACGATGCACAGACTGAACTTCAACACAAGCCGCCGAGTGCTTTCCCACAATGTCGGCCAATTAGAAAGCTCTAAACCAAACACTTCCTCGATCGCATCACTGTGAAGATAATGAAAGCTGTAATGGATAAAAAATCAGAGTGTGGTGTAACTGAAACTACATCAGACAGCCGGCAGCTTCTCTGCGATCACTGCGGAGGAAAATCAGAAGTCAGCTGTGTACAAATCCATGTAGACACTCATCGAGACAAAAACATGTCATTTCATATGCAAACCCGCCGAGAGAAACGCCGCCTGATTCAATAAGTGAACGGCGCTCGCTCTCGCTCTGTGTTCGAGTTAATTGTAACGTCTTTCAGAGGGTAAACAGAAACAAGCGACTATATTTTCTGTCATTACGACACATTGTTGGACAACAACACATCCCGGAGCTGTTTTGTGTTTGCCAACAAAATAAAGAAAAAAGATAGAGGAGGAGAGAAAAAAGAATAGGTGTTCCAGTAATTGTTTCCATGGTGATTATTTTTTCCTCTTTGGTGTGTGACAGCATGCAGGACGGGAGAGAGGGAGGGGAAATCAAAAAAAAAAAAAGGAGCGATGAACGAAACGCCCGGCAGCCACGTCTGCAGCCGAAAGCAATTTCCTCGTCTAAATTTAGTTATGCAAAGCCTATGGGCATCATCAGCATTTGGTAATTAGTTTTATAATTACTGCTGTTTCCCTCTCCCTCTGTCATTCCATTTTTCTTTACACTGCGACTGGGGAATCAAAACATCTCACACTCGCAGCTGGCCAAATTACTCTGCGTTTATTAAGTGCGAGCATGCACCGCGAGCGGCTGCAGCCGGCGGACGGAGCGGCGTCTCCGCCGCAGAGCCGAGCGGGGTTTAACCGGCGGCCCGACAGCGGCGCCGCGGGTTCCTGCGAGCGAGAGAGGCGAAGCGGTTTGACAAGTTTATTATGTGGAGAAGCGGCGGCTCGTCTCTTTTTATAGGTTTAAAGATGAGATCTGTGGGTAAAAAGGCTGAAGTGATTACAAACTGGACGGGGGGTCTGCGGGAAGGAAATAATAATTATCTCTTCCGATGTGAACATGATGGAGTCCGAACAGAGGCGCCGCGCCTCGTGTGCTTCTGTTCAGTCCCACTGTGCTTCAGTTTGGAGCCGTGTTGTTGTTATCAGGCGTCAGCGGGGAGACGGTCCTGCTGTTAAATGACGACTAACCTGAATTTAACAGCTGGAGGGAGATCAGGGCGGTTAGCTTACAGATGGAAACATCAGGCCGGTCGCCGCAGAGCGTCTCGCGATCCGTCAACGCAAATCTGCATCAACACGCCTCTGACAACACACACACACACACACACACACACACACACACACACACACACACACACACACGTCTAATTCTCAACCTCCAGAAGCTCGTTCACACACGACTTTGAAGCGCCGTGATGTCACGTCGTATGAAATATTCAGAAGCCACGAGTGCTTCACGGCTGCGACACGCGCGCTTGAGTGATGTTCGTCCGCACAACACGTCCATCCATTACCTGCGACCACTTATCTTAACGCTGGATGTGAGTGTGAATGGTAGTTTGTCACCGCGTGTCAGCCGGGTGATAAACTGACGGACCGTCCAGGTTTACTGCGATGATCAGCAGCCTCTTCTTTTATTGCTCTGGTCTGGAGGAATCTCAAGACTGAAAGCAAAGCAGCTGTTGACACTGAGAACGCTCTTATTCTGAGCTGTTTACCTGGTGAATAAAAAGGAATATTCACCTCCATCTGGAAAGTCTAGAAGAGCTGTGCAATTAAATTATAACCTCACGTGTGTGTTCAGTGTGTTCAGTGTGTTCAGTGTGTTCAGCAGAGTCTTACGTTTGGATCAAGCCGAGCTGAGGCGATAAAAACTCGGGTCCACTTCAGAGTCAGTCTAAGCAAACACGTTCTTGAGGTCTGAGCAGGTTTTAAGTGGGATTTTTGACCCGTGGAAAAAGAGGAATAACAGGAATGTTAGCTCAAAATGTTCTGTGGCATGTCGACACATCTTAATATCATAAATGTTCATCATATAAAACAAAAATATGTCCCTAAACATCTGGATTCTGTTCTTTTACAGGCAGCTTTCTGATAAAAATGTTGTGAATGAATCTCAGACGTGTGCAGTGAAAGCTCCTCACGGGTTTTGTTCTGGTGGTTCGGGCCTTCGGAGCCGCTCGCCCTCTAATCTGAGCCCTCCTTTGATAAAAGCGAGTCCGGCTCTGAGCTCTGAATCAGCGGCGGACTGCAGGCTGGAGGAGGAGGGTGGGGGAGGGGTCTGGATGTGAGCGCTGTGTTTATCCGGGTGTCGGGGTCACTGTGTTCCCTCAGTATAATGGAGGAAGCCATTAGCCCAGCCAGCAGGCCGCATCATAAAAACGTCAGCTGGTACAAAGAGACGAGATGGATCATAACGAGACGAGACTCCCGCTGCTCTGCCTCTCCGTCTCTCGGCCTCCCTCTCTCAGCCTCACTGATAGCCTCTGTCTCTCTAATTGACTGTCTCGTTTATTTTTCTCTCTTTCTCCCTCGTCTCGTCTTTATCCCTCTCATTTCTCTGCTCAGCCTCCCTCCTCTGATGCTCCTCTCTCTCCTCGCTCAGCGCTTACAGTCTCACTAAGCAGGAGGTTGATTTTGTACAAAGCGGCAGTCTGGCTGTATGTAATGCTAAGTGGACGCGAGCACACACACACACACACACACACACACACACACACACACACACACACACACACAGGAAACACACACTTTTCAGTCAGCTGACGTCGGTGTGAAGTGTAGACGATGTTTCACAACACGCCGTCTGACGTGACGGAGGAGAGGATCGTTATCCACTAACGCCTGATGATTACGTGGTGGTCGGCCATCTTGTATGCAGAGATCTGACGGGTCAGTAAGGACCGCGGCCGGGCGACACTCCGGACCGGGTCGGAGCCGCTATTATTAGTTTTACTGGTTTCAAAGAATTAATTCCATCAGCAACATTGTACAAAAATGCAGCAGCTGATGAAGATTGTTAGAGATTTATTCTGCAGCATCGCGAGCTCGCTGAACGTCCAAACTACACAGTTTGATTTATTTTATACGCTTGTGTTATTATTTATCATATTTTAAGCCTAAAAACTGAAGTACAAGAGTTTGTTGCTGCTGTTGGTCGATCGATGTGATTAAAATATGATTAAAATGATTCGTCTGATCTTAAAACACGACTCTGATCTAAATAATTAAACCTGCACAGCCTCGACTTACAGCACTAATCATAGAGTGTTATTTTACACACACGGGAAATATTTTCACATTTAAATGCACAAGAAGTACACACACACACACACACACACACACACACACACACACAGGAGCCATAAATAGGTTTGTGGGTCTTATAAAAAATGCCATAATTTATATTTTAATAACAGAGAGAGAATATATTTATACAGAATGTAAAGCAGCACAGATATGAATGACGTGCGCGCATGTGTGTGTGTGTGAGGTGTGTGTGTGTGTGTGTGTGTGTGTGTGTGTGTGTGTGTGTGTGTGTGTGTGTGTGTGTTAGATGTGTGTGTGTGTGTGCCCTGTTCTGAATTTATGCGGGTGAACGTGTGTGTTCTTAATATGTACACGTGTGTATTTGTATGTGTTAAAACTGTGTGTGTGTTTGTTTATAGGAGAGTGTGTGTGTGTGCGTGAAGATATTTACTTGTGTGTGGAGTACAGTGAGCGTGTGTGTGTGTGTGTGTGTGTGTGTCTTGATTGTAGACTGGCTCATGAAGTGTGGCATTTTGGTGTCTGCTGCTCTCTGCATGCATAATGAATAGCCAGGTGTCGGAGGGGGTCACACACACACAAACACACACACATACACAAATACACACACTCAGACGCAACAGACTGTCAGCCAGACACACACACACACACGCGCGCACACACACACACACACACACACACACACTGTATGCACATGTGCAACCACACACACAGCCGTAAATTCACACATAAACACTTCGACCAACATTCAGTCGCACACAGAAACGGTGAGCGGTCAGTCGTTTAAACACACACCCACACTCACACACACACACACACACACACACACACACACACACACACACACACACACACTCAGGCTGGGTGTCAGGATGCTCCAAAGGTCATGGTTGTTTGTGTGGCGTCCTGCAGCAGATGTGGAGACTCTCTGACAGGAAGTCAAAACCTCCAACACTAAACTGTAGAAGAGCAACTGATGGGTCAATTACTGCAAAGGTCAACAGAGGAGGAGGAGGAGGAGGAGGAGGAGGAGGAGGAGGAGGAGGAGGAGGAGGAGGGAAAGAGGGG
>JARJLU010000740.1:0-15347 GCA_030272975.1 Sparidentex hasta
TCTCTCTAGAGAGAGAGAGAGAGAGAGAGAGAGAGAGAGAGAGAGAGAGAGAGAGAGAGAGAGAGAGAGAGAGAGCTAACCAATAAACTGACAGTCCCCTTTTAGCCACCTTTCAAGATTTGTCCTCATCAAAGGATTATTACAATATAAAAGTTATATGTGGCTTGCAATTCTTTACACTTGTAACAGTCTCTAAAATACAACTAAAAACTTAATACTGAAATGTTGTCACTGAAGCAATGTAGAAACAATTGTTATATGTAACCTACATCTATAAACCTTCATCTGTTTAGAATTAAACTGAGTCTTTAATCAGTGGGTCAGAACAGATCTCACAATTAGGGGCTATGTTGTTTTCCATTGTGTGGAGTCCCCCATGGTTCTATTCTTGTGCCACTATTATTCAACCTGTAAATGCTTCATCAATGCTTTCAGAGGAGGAAACAAACAATTTATCTTGGGTCATCAAAACTGTAACTTAATGTTGGGTAAAAAGTGAACACCTATTTGTATAGTTGTACATATGGAGAGAATCTGGCAAAAACATTATCGTTTCACCACTTCCCACTTCAGCAACTGAAAAGACGATGGATAGAGAGAATATGGAGGGCCAATGGGCAGAATTTCAAAATAAAAGAATGTATTGTAAGCCCATTACATTTAGTTTGACAACTAACGTTAGCATTAAACCACTGTCCTGCTTACATTACTGTTTGACAGTGTAACAGGATATGATAGAAAATAATACTGAAATAGCATCAGACATCTTAGGAAGTTTTATGGATACCTGGAAGAGAAACATACAAGATGTAATCAAATGGTAACGTTAGGTAGGACGTAGTTCAATGCTAATGTTAGCTAATGGGTTACCAACCATGTGGTTCACCATGAAATCTGGCCTTATGTCCTTCCAGATTTTTACCTACTTTTATATGACTTGAAAGCTGCACTTGAACACAGCAGAGACATCAGAGGAAATTTGGTCTGTTGTATGATGTCCTGCACAAAGTGTCATTTCTGATCAGTGTGCTCAGATTACGAAAAATGATGACTATTTGGGGATCCTACATATTTAAAAAGTGTTTTAAAACACAAAAGATAGAGCAGAGAAAACAGTGATTTCTATTATAACTTTAAGAAGTATTTCTCTATTTATTTAATGCTGGAAACATCTGGCAATCCAATGGCAGACCAGCTTTGGCCTGCTGGCCCCATATTGGGCAGCTATGGCCACAGAGCAAGTAAATTTCAATTAGTGAGTGAAGACAGGACAGACACCATCGTTTTTATAAACATAACATTTGGCTAGTGTGGGTTGCAGAGCAGCTTCAGTGGAACAAATGGGGCTTCAGTTTCCTGATGAGGGAGACTTGGAATCATTAACATTCTGCAATTGTTCTTGTTTCATCATAGTGTCCCAATATGTTTCCCACCACAGAGTACACTTAGTCTCCAAACAGCTCCACCCTGAGGCTGGAGCTTTGAACGTTTGTCATTAACCAGAGTTAGTCTTGGTCTTACTGTGATTACTGGGGTCACATGTGACTTTCAAGTGTAACCGTGCCTTATCCTCTCTCAAGACAAAACAGCAGTTTAGTTCAATTTTAAGAGTAAAAGTGTGATTTACACAAAACATACAACATGCAACATGCAAAACTTTGGGCAGAAGAATAGTGGAGCTGTTTTAGCTTTACAGTCAGTCTTTTTTTCTTTTCTTTTCTTTTTTGCCTTTTACATAATCTCAAATATATGAAACATGTTGACACAGGATTCAGTTTACTGTTGTGAGCCAAGGTTCAGGAGCAGTTCATCTTTGTGCCAGCAGAGGGAGGCAAAGCATCGGGACAAATGTTGTCCAGGATAATACTGCTGAGTCAGTGGTCCCGGGCAGCGTGGTGGTTTGATGCTGTAATGGTTTTCTTTTGGTCTTGGATTTGTTTGAGCTACTTCAGTGGTGTGTTTCATCAATGGAAGAAAACCACAGTATATTACAGCAACACTATGATCTGCCATGTATCACAGATTACCCTGCATGACAGCATCACCTAGTGGTGTGCAGTATGGTCACTTAAGGAACAGTTACAGTGATGTATTGTTGCTGGTCTGCTATATGTGAAGCTTACACAGAATAGAGGTTGAAGCCCACACAGCTATCACAACATCATCGGTTAAACTTTTGTAAAGGCAAAACATGAACATTTTATTTCTATAAAGGTGAAATACACCAGAATTGTCCATTTTGGTTTCATACCACCAACAACTCGGTGCAGCATGTTACATAAAAATAACTGTTAACTGCTGCTACCTGTGTTCTTTTTTTACACCCACGACTGTAGCTGCTGTTAGCATGTCAGCTCCGTTAACCAGGGGAATGTTACTGTTAACACCAGTAGGACAGGAGCTTTGGACCCCTGAGACAATGAGGTTTACAAGGCTGGGGCTATCAGTCAGTGGATATCCGTTCAACACAAGACAGAGACATCTTTGACCTGACGTCAGTGCTGTTGTTTCTTCACATTCTGTGGATATTTTTTTTAGGTGATGGTCTTGAATGTTTTGATACTTTTTTTAGGTGATGGTCTTGAATGTTTTGAAACTAAACCTTTTGCCTTGACAACAATGTGTTCAACTAAGTGTGCCTGCTGAGGGAAATACAATAGTTGGCTCCATCCAAGGCAGAATGGATGAGGGGTAAATGAACTGAAATGCCATTCCTTTCCTAAAATAAAACAGGACATACAGGCTGGCAGGCGACAGGTGGACACAAAGGCGGCCTCCTGGACTCTGTGTGCGTCAACATGTGACAGTAAATACATGTTAAGCGGCCAGTCCTTACATTCCCGTGTGTCTATTGGTTTGTACAGTAAAATTCAGTGTACGGAGGTATTGTTAATATTGTTTATCTGCGTATAAGGCTGCATGTAGATGGTTAAAGAAGACACAGATGCAAACTAAACTGATACACTATATTGTGACCTAATGTCCTGACACTGCTCTTTCTGAAAATAGAAAGTCTTCTAATCTAGTAACTTCTCTTGTCGCCTTTTTTATGGGTGATGTGACTCTTCATCTGCAGCTTTAATGTTTGTTTACGCCACTTGTGTCCTATGTAGGGTTACGTTTTTTAACTGCAATATGCTACAACATGTACATCACTCAATACAAACAGGATTGGGGGCTATTTTACAAAAGAAATATTAATTAAATGTTTTCATATTCTATTAAATATACAGTGATGTTTGCTGTTTTTGAGTTTTGATCTCTGTTTCTGTCGTAGCATCACGGGCGCAAATCTGACACGTCTCAACCGATACAGTGCCTCAGAGCAGGACCCTGACCGCGGCTTGTTCTGTGGTTCGATGAACAAACAGTGGACTGGCACTGTTGTTGATTACCGGCAATGAGCACTGCAGCCGGTGGAGCTTTGAGACTGGCTCCAGAACCTGAGTGACTGTACATGAGGACAGCCTAGCAGCTGCCACTGTCCATCAAAACACACACTCTCTCTCTCTCTCTCTCTCTCAACCTCACTCTCTCTCACACACACACACACACACACACACACACACTCACGCACACACAGGGACTGAGCACAGAGCTCATGGCTGTCCCTGGCTATGACACACGCAGACGCACACGGTGAAGAAACACAGTGAGTGAACCAACACGAACGTCTCCCTACCTACCATGGGAATCTAACCACCAGCTTGTACCGTACCTGTCACAAGGCCTCATCAAGATGGATCAGTCTACTGCCAGGATGAACATTGCAGTGACCGTCTCAGTGTTTCTGCTGGTTCTGGTCACCTCAACTGTTGGGATGCAGAGAGGTACGTGTAGTTTCTGCGTACTTGCTGTGTACAGAGTGTGTTTTGTTTTGTTACCTTATCATAAGTCGTCAAAAATCTCTCAAACACATTCAGATATTGAATATATAAAAACAGTGTGAATTCTCTAAACCTTACTAAATCCATAGAGGTGCTAAATATATCCTGTGTTTCATGAGATATAATAATATACTACATAATAACAACAATCATGAGAAAACATAAACAGAACATACAAAAAACAGATGGAGGAAAAAGGGCAACTCTAAACAACATGGCCCTAAATTGACACCATACATTATATATGATGTGTGCATGTGTGATAAAAAAAATTATGACTTATAAAGTCCAAATGCGTGAACAATATATACAAAAAGGGAATTTCATGGAGCAGCATCCTTTGCTATTTCACCCTCTGCAAAGACTTTTCCTATAGAGAATGCAGTTGGAGTTTCCAGACGTATGCGGTGCTGAGATCACCTGTTTTCCACCACATCCTGCAGGGAAAACGAGAAGGTGTTTATAGGCCTACACAGTGTAAATGTGGCTAAATCTATATCCTTCCTATAGTTCTGACATATCCTCTCCGCAGGGTGTTGTAAATGTGGTCAGGAACCAACTCCAGTATAAAATAAATGGACCTTACCATCCATCTGAAGCAGGATAATTATCTGTAGTCTCAGCCAGGGAAATATAAACACAAACAAGTCCATGATATTAAAACACATGGCATTGAATGGGCACTTACAATATTAATGAGGTAATAGTACAAACTCAGAAATACATGTATATATACATATATATTCTTTAAGCTGTTGTCCGAGGAAAATAATGTCCGCAGAACACTGTTTGAAGCTAGAGAGGTGGCAGGGTCCGCCACATAGGGATGGGATCACAGTATAAAACTGTGTGTTCCTTTAAGGTCAGTTTGTTTAAGCATAAAAATCAGCTAATGAAGATCTTTCTCTTCTGATTAAAATTTTCTTCCTCAAAAAACTACGCAGTGCACCTTTAAAGGGCTGCATCTGCTTTATCGCTTTCAATTTCTGATCAGCCAAACTTTCCTCTAACACAGACGCACTGTGGGCCTACAAGATTGGAAAGTGAGCATGGTTGAATGTTGTGATTAACTCAGTAACTGCCATATGAAAGTGTTGGTAATGATAAGAAAAACAAATCCAGAAATAATCAAAAATGGACATCTGGGGGGCTCAATGCAGCCAGTTCAGCTGCGGCCTCAGGATGTCAGGACATGTGAGACGGGTACCGTATCAAATGCTGGCACTGTTTTACAGTCACATGCACAGGCTTGCAGAGCAGGCCATTGACATACAATACATGTTTTATAAGCACAGATATACAGTGCATGTTGCGGAGCGGCTCGGTGGGACAGGTGGTGATGCTGTCACATTCTGCCAGGTTAGATATCGTAGCTAGGTGGGGTTGACATGGGGTAGGGCTCGGCTTGGCAGACGACCCGCGCCGCGTGTAATATGACAGTGATTAGAGGGCCGAAAGACATGCGGATGGCATCTTACTTGTTGGTCCAGATCGCTGAAGGCATCCTGTCAGCAATAACTTGTAGATGTGAGTGAGGAAGATGATTTAGATGTCAATAATTTTATTGTGTTACTTAGTTTTAAAGCTCGGACGGTGACGTGTTAGCTGCTTCCCCCTGCCTCCTGGTTTCATGGTAAATCAGTCTCCACCTTCTTACTTCACACACACTCATAAGATTGATAAAGATCTTTTCATCTAAGTGTAGGAAAGTATATTTCCATGTTGTTGAGCTATTGCTTCAACATTAAAGATACAATATGTGACATTTCTCCTTAAAATGTCTAAAAACAACCGGACCCTTTTTAAATATTTTGTTGAGTTGTGTTATTCAGTTATTCATATGTTTTACAACAATGTTCAAACCCAGAGAAATCTGTCATTTTACTAAAGGTAACGGTGCGTTTCATTTAGCTGGTTAGTCACTTCAACTTCCGGAAAAACATCAGATGATAGATGAGAGAGTAAGGATGGGAGAAATGTGACGAAACGTAATAAGACATGACCTCATCCAAAAACAAAAACAGCTGCCATCATACCACATCTCGCATACCGTTTGTTTTGACGAGGCAGATCCAATATTCTACTTGCACTTCTTGCTAAATTGATTTAAATCCCTTATCCAGCAGTGAGGTCTGAGCTTTTACTGCTCACTTTGACAAGGTAGTGTCCATTGGTCACTACTGGTTCTTGGCAGCTCTTCCAAGCACCGGTTATGTTAAGGGCCATAAGGACCTTATGTTAATTTATGACTAGCTGAGAGATGGATAACAGTTATCTATCTATCTGGATGATCAAAAACATTAAAAACACTATATACCAGAACAAATGGTAAACTATTGATTGCGTTTGAATGCACCAAATTTACTTGGCAAGTTTTGTGAGACTGAAATGAAATGAGACAACACAACATAAACAAGGTTTGGCTTTTGAAGATCAAGTGTAATTGCCTGTAAATTGGTTGAGCAAAGTTTTACGATCAATGACCGCAAACGAACAATTATCAAATGTTGGTTGACATGTGTTGAAAAAAGCGTTCTTGTTATATCATTATTATTGGCTCTTTCGTTGTGGTTTATGAGGCGTGGGTCTGTTGTGCAAAGCCGAGATGGATGTCACAAATGGCGTCACTGTCTTCAGTTCCACTGGGCAGAGCTGGCTTTATATTGAAATGATTGCGAGCCAGTAAATCCAATGGATATTTATTGTTGATGTGTAATGGTGACAGCATAAGCCAAAACAATATTTCACCTCGCTGCGGTAATTCGTCAACTACGTTGGGAGCCAGTATTAAAGGTGCAACATGTGAGAATGTTAATTAAAAAAACATTCCAAAATCATCGAAAAACATTTGATATAATGACGGCTATGTATTGTGTTGCAGAGACACTTACAGAGGTTAGCATGCTAACCTGCTAGCCGTGGGCTGGCCTGGTTGGAAGCACCTGTGCTAGCTGTGTAAACATTAACACTCCCTGAATCCCTGAGCTCCAAGTCTGAACCACTAGCTGCACTGCTAACTGAGCTAACTAGCTAAGGGCAGCTACATTTAGCAGCAGTTGGCAGCTACTCTGCCACCCCCTGTTGGTTTTGAGTATGAATTTGACAGGTGGCCAATGTATACATATTGCACCTTTAATGTTAAATATTCTGTACCAGGAACAGTTTTAACCACTTGTGTATTCAAAGGCAGCATAATGAGTTAAAGAGGGCGTTTTTATTGCTGCTCAGCATCTGTGTGACAACAGATGACATCATCAAACAACGAATGACTCCCTTTGACAACATCCGATCCCTTGACATGCCACGAGTACAATACCATTTTGTGTTTGCTCTTGTTTGACCACACTGAATGTATCAGGCAAAAGAACTTGGTGAACTATCTGGTTTGCATGAAAGAGTCGGAGAGAAGAGAGGATTCAACTCAAAGCACGGAAAAAACCTAGAGGATAAACTCCAAATCAAAGCAAACACCAAAGAAACCAAAGGATGTTGTAAGTTACAGGCTCCGAAGTAGGCCACTGTTCTGGGAAATAAATTCACTTGAACAGCTGAATAAGATCTAATGGATACAGGAGGAAACAATAAAACACAGAGAAGATGCAAGTAAGACAGAGGGAGAAAGATTAATCCAGTGGTCCAAAAACAACATAAACAAGAATGACATCGAATGTGTAGTAAACAACACCGTAAGAGCAAAATTGGCGGGTTTATACAAAATAAAAGTAAAAATAACTTTCAGCTCTACCCTGCGCACCATCAGGTTTATATTTTCATGCTCTCGAGGGGACGCACACAGAGAGTGATAATGCGAGGCATTTGTGTAGATTAAGAACTTTTTTCTAATATATACAGTCGAGGCCAGATGTGACTCTGAGCACTATATCACTTCTGCTGTCCAAGCAGCATTTCATAACAAGGACCCCTCGCAAGGTCCAATCCACCGAGGCTCTCTTTTGCTCTAAATAATGACTCATGTGGTTAAACATGAACCACAGCGAAACCTCGTCTCTTCAGATGTCATCCATCCGTTCAGTCATAACACTGGCAAAAGTATGAGTAACACGGTGAAGAAAAAAAAAGACACATTCAGCACCAAAACCACTCAAAAACCAACCCTCTGTACCTTAGTGATGCTCTATACAAATACACGTAACAACACTATCAAATTTCTGTGTTCAAAAGTTTCTGAGGGGAAGTATTTCCTGACTTTTAAAAATAAAAATATGCACTGTCACGTCTGGAAAATATGTTCAATGAAACATAAAGAAGAGTCGCGGGTCAAAGCTAGCAGCACCGTGAGCAGCCCAGAATAAAAAGTTGGCATTTCACATTCCTGTAAACAAAGAATATGTTAAATTTGAACATCTTGTGAACAAGGTTTCTACAGTATGTGTCATCTCATATTTGGATTACGTGTGTATGAACTTACTAACATGTCGGGTAGATGGGATGATGGCGGTGGCGTGATGGCAAGACCATTGTTCAAGATGTTTCAACGCTGGTAATCGTTTAACCACTAGATGGGCAAAACCAGCTATGTGTAATAAGATATCGGGACAATTTTCAGATATGCATGTTTGTGGCACCAAAAAATGATCTCACTCTGTCCTAACCAAGTGGTTTTTGTGCCTAAACCTAACCAGACCATAAGCGCAGCATTGTCATACATAAAACTGGAAATCGGGAGTTTCCAGATAATTTTGGTTTGCAGAAATGTACTGTACACGTGCCAGCATTTATTTTGGTACAGCAGCGGTTCAAAATGCTAATACTCAGTTACAGTTGAGCAATTACAATAGCTTTGCAAGTGTTTGGTAAATAGATCACAATGTTGGATGGGGTAATGAAATGGATCCTTGGGGGGGAAATCATTTTGTCCTTGTTGAGACATTTCACAAAAAAACCCCACAAACTTGAACGATCACCAACATCATTGGTATCCATGGTTGCCAAATAACTGAGTAGATATTTCAGTGAAGTGGTGGACTGCCTGACCAACACATGGACCAGTGTTGCCATCTATAGAGTCCTGCTGCCTGCTGCCATGCTAAAAATACGATTTTAAACTGCATTCACGCCATGACTTAATAAAGCAGGTACTGAGATATTTAACCTTGCTCTGACCTTGGCTAAAATTGCATCCCAGTGTTTAAAACTGAGGTTTAACCTCTTGTCAGGGTTTGATTCACAGTAGCCTTCTCTCCATGAGTCAAACAGCAGCAGTGACCTGGGGCCGGGGGGTTTAGGCAGAGGCGCTGTTGTGAAATCTTCATTTCTCAAGAGACGAAACAAGCATAATGCCCTTCAAACTCTGTCCTTTAAAACCCATCCCCTGTTCTTTCCCTTTTCCCCTCTCCTCTGTTTTCTGTTCCTCCCGTTCCTCTCCTCAGTTCAGGCAAAGTTTAAAGCAACCTTAAAGTCTCTGATGTGAATCCACGTATAAACATTGGCTGCCTCACTCCTGTCCTACCGCTATCTCCTCTCCATCGCTTTTCCCTTTCAGCATGTCTTTTTGTATTTGTTTTTACTCCCCCTTTCATTTCGCCCACCTCACTATATTCACCCGGAGTAAAGAAAAATAAATACATATCAGACTGCATTACTAATACTGAGCTGCATTCCCTTTTCACTCTTGTCCCATTTTTCTGAGAGTGAACAGCCTTTCTCCTACAAAAGTCCCTCTCACCATCTAAACTCACTAAAAGCATGAAATGAGAATTGCTCACATCTTTTCCTCTACGTTCACCTGGTTTATATCATGGGAAAAAAAACAAACAAACAGGTGGTTCCAATAGTTTGTATATTCAGCATACACAGAGCTGGCAATTTACCTGCTTTCATTTTAACAAAGACCATCTGGTGAAATAAGATAGTGGAGAACAGTGTGTGCACCGGGGACAGAGTCTCTCCTTGAACCTTAAATTAAAATGTCCTCGCTGCAAACTTCACATCAAGTTTGACTCACTGTCAGTCCGTTGCTGTCATCTTTTTCTCTTTTTTCCCCCCTCTTTCATAATACTTTATGTAAAGTTGCAAAATCCAAAATTGCCTCAGATGTAATCGCATGAATAAACACACTCCCCTCAAAGTCGCCCTTCTTCTGCTCTACTGGGGTCAGAGCTGCAACAAACCACAGAACCTCTGATCTGGTCCCGTTGGTCAACAGTCATAGCTGGACTGCTGAGTGACTCAAACAGATGACTCTGTCTCGAGCAGGAATGCCAAGAATGTCAGAACATTTGGCCGAGAAGATGCAGCTGTTTACACTTCCCTGTGGTGCGTCATTAGGACACAACATGAGCAATTTTCAAACTTATCTCCCAAAGCTGTAACATTAGCAATCACGCTTCGCAGCTAATTCCTTCCTTCCTTCAATCAGAAGGTCTATTATGATGCTAATGTTCTGTCTGGTCATTTTTTCAAATACTGCAATGGATATCTTGTTTTGTAATGTCCCAATGTGCTCTGCCAACAGCGCCCCGTATCATCACCTTATTAGAGACTGTGGATGTACTGCTGGATCACAACGCCACCTTCATCTGTGAGGTGGAGTCCCGCCCCACTGCTGAAATCACTTGGACCAAGAACAACCACCAAATAATGTGAGTTTACACCTATAAACATCTTTCAGCTAACTGTTTAGCAATTTAGGTAACCACGATTCAAATGGTAAACTGTGAACTACTTGTTTTAATCATTATTTTATATTATGGCCAATTCCCTTCCACAAGATTTTCAAGGTATCTGGAGTTTACTGTACTTTTTGTATAGTATATTGATGAAGTTTGAGTTTCTTTTGCTGGTGTTTCGTCCTTTGTCTCCTCTAGCATATTGGCAGGTTTAAAACACGTCAGAGCTAGCTGCTAAGCTTTAGGCTAACCTTAAAATGTGTAAATAGCTGCAACAATTTTTCATGACAAGACTATGGTTATGATGCAGTAATAAAACATCAGTAACAATAGCTGCTAAGTATGGCCTTAGATGGCTAACGAGGCAAAACTGATTTGATTCCTGTGACATTAGCTCTGATTTTGGCTATCAACAAGCTAACTTTTTAGACATTTTTAGAAATGTTTGCAAGGTCATCATTAGCTTAAAAAACAGTATAACATATCAGTAACACTGCTAAATGCAAGGCTAACATTACATGTTAAAAAAATGTTAGCCTTGCCAACATTATCAGCACAACAGGGCTAATAAGCTAAAATTATTTAAAACCTGTACGTACCATAAGCCTCTCGCTCAGGAAATCACACGGCTACAGCTAAACGGCTACAGTCAGTAAAATTATGAAAAGTTGGTGAAATTGGCAGTTTACTTTAGCCAGCTAAAGGCTAACAATGAAATATTTTTTGAATGTTAGTAACGTGACCATGAGCTACTGTTGGCTAACACTGTATTAAAACAGCTAATGCCAAGACTAACAAAGCTGGCAAAATTATAGGCTAACATGACCTAAGTTAATAACAAATCTATAATACAAATACTGCCAAATGCAAAACATTATACACGTAGCCTACATCAAACACTCAAACATATATGGATTGTTGGTGTTTGGGTCATATTTAACATTTTCCCTAACAGCATACCCCTAAAGCTTGTAAGACACTTAACAAGTTAGGCAGGTTAACCATCAGACTCTTCTTTGCCCACCACCAGGTACTATGACCCACGGTACATTACCAGAGAGCAGGGACAGATGTTAATCATCCCTCATGTAAGAGAGTTAGACAATGGAGAGTACTGCTGCATTGCCAGTAACGGCATCGGAGAGCCGGCCAAGAGCTGCGGAGCGTTGCAGCTAAAGATGAGTACGTCTGCTTTCTGTCTAAGGTTGTCTTGATCCTGAGTCCAGATATATATTTTGTCCTTTAAATTGCAGTTGGAGCATTTCCATTAAGAACAAATCACTACAGTAGTATAAAGACAAAAGACTAAACCTGTTTTGTCTCCCTCATTTTGTCTGTTTTACCATCAGAGCCACAAATCAAACGCCATCCTACCAATTTAACCCTTCTGGTAGAATCCAAAGCAGTGCTGCCCTGTGTTACCCTCGGCAACCCCAAGCCAGATGTCACCTGGCTCAAGGATGATGAGCTTATCAGAGTATTTTCTTTTTTCTTTCTTTTCTTCTTTTTTTTTTAAACTTTGATTTACAACTACAGGAAGTTTTTCTGTCTGACAAGTACTGGTAATGGATCCAGACTACAGAAAACATCCAGATTATGTATTGATTATTATAGAATAGCCCAAACGCTTTTGTCTTTGTTTTTTAAAGGTATAACAATGTAAAAAAAAAACAAAAGAAGAAGAAGAAATGAAAAAAAAAATGAGTTAAACCAAAGAAATAACAAATCATTTCATCTTCCCAGTTCAGTGACCGTGTTACGATTCTTGACTATGGTGCACTGAAGATCCATAACATACAGAAGGAGGATGCCGGCCAGTATCGCTGTGTGGCCAGGAATAGCTTTGGTTTGGCCTTTTCAAAGCCTGTCACCATAGAGGTACAGGGTATGTATTTAAACTTGGTTTCACTTTCTATGCTTAGTGTATCCTGTATACTTAAAATATAATTTTTCAGTTGCAGTATGTTTGTTCATGTGTCTAAATTGTGTGACTGTATGTGTGTGTGTGTATGTGTGTGTGTGTGTGCGGATGTGTATTCTTGACATTGTGGAGACATAAATCTGTTAAACAGTCACATTGTGGGGACCCACTTTCCTTATAGGGGACAAAAACGTCCCCGTAATGTAAATCACTCAATTTTAAGGTGAAGACTTGGTTTAAGGTTAGGTTTAGGTTAAAGTTAGGGTTTGGCAAAGTAGTGGTTGTAGTAAGTTTCCCTGAAATGAATGTGTTGTAAGTAATGTGTCCAAAAGTGATGGAAAGACGACCGTGTATGTGTGTGCTCAGCTCCAGCGCGAATCCTGCGGGTTCCCAAGGAGAAGAGGGTGGCGTATGGCAGCCAGATTTCACTGGAGTGCAACGCTACTGGAAATCCAATCCCCACCATCACCTGGCTGGAAAATGGGAATACTGTGAGTGCTCAGGCTTGGAGTGTGGTTGTATGTCCAAGAGCATGTTTGGGGGTTTGGTGAGTTTCTAAATGGTCCTTGACTGATGCTGATTGAGTTAAATTCATCGTAAATGTGCCCCTGTCAAGGTCAAAAAGTGTCTTAACCGCATGTAACGAGAAACTAAAGCTCACAGCAACACTTTTACAATCAAAAACCAACGTAAAAAAAACATTGTTTATGACGATGGCTCCATGCATCCAACTATCCATGTCCAGGCGATGACCCTTCGGCTTCTCACAAATGCTTGTGATCTCTCCAGGAATATTCTTGTCTCCTTCACAGTGGTCTAGTTTGGCTCAAATGTCACCCACCGCAGCCTGCAATAGAGAAAATGTATTGCATGGCTGACATTTCGACACATTGTCAGCTGCAGAGCTTTACATAATAGGAAAGCTGTGACAATAACAGTGTAGATAAGGAGAAAAGCCAACATGCATATGACGGTTTATTTATAAAAAGCCTTTGTCTTTGTAGAGATCTGAGATTAAACGATATAGAAGTGCCCCAAAAGCATACAGTTGTGCTAGCCACTATAGTTAGTAGACTAACTGCTAATACATGTAACCTGCATTAGCATTGTCTACATAAATTAGCAGTAAACAGCTGCCTTGCTGGCTGACTAATCCAAAGAACAGACGGAAGGCTAAACACAGACCAGCTTCATGTGTACATACTGACCGGCATACATTCTTCATGCTATTCATGTGGCTTGATCAGCAGATCAATTAAGATCTTAATGCAGAATTAGTTCACAGTAATATAACTCATGAGCATGAGCATGGGGCAAAAAAGGAAACCGGTACACTAGGAACATAAATCCACACACATACACTACACTGTAATGCAAACATACAAGAAATTACCCAACTTATCCCTCGCTGTCCGTCTCACTGACATACATATACAGACTTAACGCAGCACTCGGAGATTGGCTGCGGGATCAGCGGTATAAACACCAAAGGAATTC
This sequence comes from Sparidentex hasta, assembly GCA_030272975.1. Taxonomy (NCBI): domain Eukaryota; kingdom Metazoa; phylum Chordata; class Actinopteri; order Spariformes; family Sparidae; genus Sparidentex; species Sparidentex hasta. The sequence continues at coordinate 13,935 of JARJLU010000740.1, forward strand.
CCATTATAGTGACAGGGGATTGAAGAGATTGCCTTCCATTTAGCCAGTGATACACAGTGTTATCAGCTGCAATTGGCTTGTCTTTTTAAGGGAGCGTGCACAAAGCCTCTAACGGCCGACTGTGATCCGGAGACTCTGGCTAGATTGTCCAACGGCCCAGTCTCACAACAGGACTTACACATCTTATTTGGATATATAGCTGTTGTAGAGGCAAGATGCAAATTGTAGAGGGAGAAAAAGTCAATTTCCAACAGATTTTGTGACCCAGAATGACAAGTAATCAGTTATTATAAGTCTAATATCTAGTGAGTATGCTCTGATATTTGGATAGACAGCATATAGTTGGCAGCACTCTGGATATATGATGCCCATATTTTTTGGGAGAATGCATTCAACAAGCAGTCACTATTAAAAACTTCACCTCCAAAGGTGCAATTTATAATAAGTTGCCACTGCTCAAAGGTAACTCAAAAAATTGTACCACCACAGTACCTTCAAACTGCTGCTAACTGTAGCTGCAGTTAGCTCAATTAGCCATGCAGCTACCAGGACAGGTAAGCTTTGAGTGGTATTACATGACAAGATCAGGCCAGGACTAGCTGGTTATCATGCAGACTTCTTTATAGCTATATATTAGTGCAACCCAACACATAGACATCTTTGACATAATGTCAAAACTGCTTTTTTTGAATGTTTAAGACAGAAATTCATAATTCAACTTGATGAATATCTACAATTGAATTTGAATTTTAACTATTCAAAATGTAATTACTGATGTCCTCATTTGCTCGTAATGTTGCAGATTAAATGTTGAAAGGAATCGCAATTTTAACCGATCCTGGTAGAAACCTGCATAAGATTATACCTCATATAACCTAACTGGCTACTTAACTGTTTTATGAGTTGTGCTGTTTTCAAATCATGAGCAAGACCACCTTAAGAGTATTAAGCAGGACTGGCAGCAGACATTTTTTATGCGTGCCACCGCGGGCAGACATACACCACATACTGTCTGGGTATTTAATAGTCTTGGGTGCTAGCTACAATGTGATTACAGGCCCATAATGCCTGTAAATACTGTGTGTGTGTGAGTGTGTGTGTACCGATTAAAATGACTGTGTGAGCTGCTTTTGCTGGCAGCTTGTTAAGGTCATTAATTTCAGCGGGGCTGGATCGAGCCCGTCCTAAAAACAGGCGGTGTCAGACACGACTTCAAATATAGACACGTTGCACATCAGCACGTTGACTCGGCCGCTCACACACCCACTGCAGGCCCTCACATACACTATATTACCAAAAGTATTCGCTCACCTGCCTTTACTCATTCTATGAACTGAAGTGCCATCCCATTCCTAACTCATAGAATTCAATATGATGTCGGTCCACCTTTTGCAGCTATTACAGCTTCAACTC
>JARJLU010000741.1:0-34074 GCA_030272975.1 Sparidentex hasta
TCTTCAGTCCAAAAAGGTGTTTATTCCAAGAGAAAAGTTATAAATCCATGAGGTACCCCGGGGCAACTGAGAAATCTCCCCCGATCACCCTCTTTTATACTCGAGGTCCAGGTCACCAGTGCCCTCCTGGACCACCCCCCTCGTCATGATCACGCGAGACTGTCATCTTACTATTCTCATTTTTGTCTGACTTCCTTAAGGCCTACAAAGTGTCTCACCCAGGCCCCTATCTGTGGCCTTGAGTGAGCTGTAGCTGCACCGGCTGCTCCCCCACTCCAGCCTTTTTATTATAAAGGGAGCATCAAACCTTGGTCTTACATCAGGCTCAAATTCCCTGTTAATACAGAACTGCAAGGTGTATTCTCAAATCAATGTATATGCATGATCATGACCCTATTTATATTTGCCACTACACAGCATTATTTTTAGCTGTTTTAGCTGTTTGTGCTCTTTTAGTTCTTTAGGGAGGAACTTTGAGTGATTTCAAAATAAATACTGTTTCTCCTCTATTTTGATTGTGTTCACTGTTTTAAAGCACCACTTGTTTTTAACTGCTCTCCCCTGATAAAATGAACCTTTTTAACATTTTTATCCAAATTGTAATCTTGAATATTTTAAGAGGTCCTAGGCCTCAAACCAAAAACCCAGGTGGCGTTGTTGGCCCTATTTTATCATTTTTTTAATATTAACCTTTCCGCCCAGCTCACATAAACATAGACCAGGCAGTACAGTTCAGGCTGCATTATTTCACCAGTTTTTTAACAATGGGATTTTCAAAAAACACAATGATCACTTTCTCTTTGACATAATTACTAAATGAAACTCTGTTGATTATCTTTTTAGGTTACTCTATAGAATTGTAGAAAACAGAGAAATGAACACAGTAAATTTGTTTTTTAACAAGACAAACATTTAAACTGAAAGTTTCTCTTCCTGTCATAATGTCAATCCACCAACTGATTAACCAACTAGATTTTTCAGTTTTAGTACATTTATATCATAATAGACACATAAGTTGTTTTACTTTCACATCTTGGTTACCACTCTGATCATATTCCCTTCCTCAGTACTTCATGGAGAAATACAGAACCATCATCAATGACAGAGAACACATGAAGTTAATCATCACTCTCCACCAGCTTCATGCTCAGAAGGGAACATCATGACTCATCATCATGGTTAGCAAGACCAAACACTTTAGAAACACATTTCTCAAGTCAGAAACTATAGAAATGATCCCTGAAAGTATAGTCTTAGTTTGAATAATGGTGAAAACTGAAGGTGTTTCACAGGACGATCATTCTCACTCAGGGTTTGTCTCTGTTGAAACCCTCCTCCAGTTGCTGCATCTCATTCTGCCATGTGGTTTTATGTAAATGACACAACGCAGCCAATCACTGCATGCCACTGACAGCACAGCTCTGGCATGGCGTACAGACAAGAGATTAAGGAAGTGCTGAAATAAAGAAAAAACATTTGTATGAAGAGTCTTTAGTAAGTAACAAAATAAGAAACGTAAAGAAAAATAAAATAAAAAATACAGTGACTACATTTAACCAAATTTCAAACTACTGGTGAGAAAAGAGTTGAATTTCTTTCATTGACTGGAAGAAGACAGACTAACACAGTTCCGGTTTACATTCATGATACTGTAAAAGTCTGGTAAATGAAAGAAAAGTGAATCCTTTTTAATAAGAAGATCATTTTACAAAATGAGGAATGAGGTTGCTGGAGGACCACATTCAGCCCTCAAGCTGCATGTTGAGTAGGTCTGGTGTTGAAGGTCTCCCTGTTACAAATTACTGTCTGTGAAATGATATGTGGCAGATCTGATGTTGAAGTTGCTAACATGAGATTAAAAGCTTTGGTGGCAGTTTCAATTAATGTTGTATTTTTATTTTGATCACTTTTCATGAATCAGTCATTTTTGGTCATTTGTGGCAGCAACGATGAACCCTAAGTGAGAATGAAGGTTTTATGAATGGTCCTCAGTTTTCACTGTCCTTCAAACTAAGACTATACTTTCAGGGATCATTTCTATAGTTTCTCACTGGAGAAATGTATTTCTAAAGTGTTTGGTCTTGCTAAACATGATAATGAGTTATGGTGTTCCTTTCAGAGCTTGAAGTTAACAGAGAACAATGTCTCAGCTCACATGTTCTCTGTCATTGATGTTTGTTCTGTACTTCTTCTAGAAGTAGTGAGGAAGGGAATAGGATCAGAGTGGTTGCAAGAGCTTACACAAGGAAAAGAAAACACTTGAGAACAATTACAAAACTTTTATAAAGACAGATTGCTTGCATGAAAATATTATTAGTCAGTTACATTGCAGTTTAAAGGTTGACTAAGGTTTAGAGCTCATCTAAAGAATTTAATGATTAATGTGTTGATTAAAGACAAAAACCTTGATATTGAAGATTTGTTAAGTTATTGTCTTTGCTCAGGTTCTGGCAAATGTACTGCATTCATTTCTCTGTTTCTGAAATTCTACAGTGAGTAGAGATGCAGCAAATGGAGGAGACTTTTGACAGCAGAGATGAACCCTGAGTGAGAATGATCGTCCTGTGAAACACCTTCAGTTTTCACCATCGTTCAAACTAAGACTATACTTTCAGGGATCATTTCTATAGTTTCTGACTTGAGGAATGTGTTTCTAAAGTGTTTGGTCTCGCAAACCACGATGATGAGTTGTGATGTTCCCTTCTGAATCAGAAAATGACAGAGAGCAATGACTCAGTTCATGTTCTCTGTCATTGATGTTTGTTCTGTACTTCTTCTGGATGTACTGAGGAAAGGAATATGATCAGAGTGGTTGCATGAATTTATACAAGAAAAAGAGAACACTTAAGAAGAATTGCAAAACTTTTATAAAGACAGATTGTTTGCATGAGAATATTGTTAGTCAGTTACATTGCAGATTAAGAGTTGATTAAGGTTTAGAGCTTATCTAAAGAATGTAGTAATGGATTTGTTGATTAAGAAACAGAAAACTTGATAATTAAGAACTGTCAAGTTATTCTCTTTGTTCAGGTTCTTAATAAATCTATTGTAGACATTTCTCTCTGTTTTCTATAGAGTAATCTAAAAAGATAATCAACAGATTTTCATTTTGCAATTATGACAAAGAGAATGTGATCATTGTGTTTTCTGAAAATCCCGGTGTTATAAAACTGGTGAAATAACGCTGCCTTACCTGTACTATCTGGTGTATGTTTAGTCTCCATAAGAGCCACATGGCAGAACGAGATGCAGCAACTGGAGGAGACTTTTGACAGCAGAGATGAACCCTGAGTGAGAATGATCGTCCTGTGAAACACCTTCAGTTTTCACCTTCGTTTAAACTAAGACTATACTTTCAGGGATCATTTCTATAGTTTCTGACTTGAGAAATGTGTTTCTAAAGTGTTTGGTCTTGCTAACCACGATGAAGAGTCATGATATTCCCTTCTGAGCATGAAGCTGATGGAGAGTAATGATTAAGTTCATGTTCTCTGTCTTTGATGATTGTTCTGTATTTCTCCATGAAGTACTGAGGAAGGGAATATGATCAGAGTGGTTGCAAAGATGTGAAGATAAACTTATATATTTCTCATAATAATACAAAATGAATATACTAAAAAATTTAATTGATTAATGAGTCTATGGTTCAACAATTAAGATCATTATGAAACAGAATTACTACAGGAAGGGAAACTCTTTCAGTTCAAATGTTTGTATTATTAAAAAACAAATTTCCTCATGATTTATCAAAATTGTTTTATGATCATCTCTGGAAAATCTCTTAAATTGTGACATTGCTGTGTGCTGTCAGAGTTCTGCAGTGACTGGCTCTGCAATGCCATGGTTCAGCTTCAGCTGAAGACTGAAGACTTGCTAAGGTGTTTGTGAGCAACAGAGGATATCATTCCTGCCGATGTCTGACAAACTTTACAACTCATCTGCCGTTTGTCACTAAATGAAGGGAAACTCACTATCTTTACAATGCAATTCAAAGGTTTTTAAAATTAGTGCTCCTGGTTATCCAAAATTGATAAATGTGTGTCATTCATGAATTTAGTTTTTGCAATCAAAACAAAAACAAACACAAAAAACAGACATCTACTATGAAAATGATCTTTATACAACACACACAAAAATACAGGAAATATGAAAAATAGAATAGAAATGCATTAAACCCCCCAAGCTCTTCTGCAGTTACAATATGGATTTAATTAATACTCAATGGAGTGAGTTGTCTCCAAGAGGACCTCGAAGATGGGCTTTATATGGTAATAATCTTTCTAATAGAAGCTTACAATGACTTTTAAATTTGAGGTCTAAAAAGTAAATATCATTTATGTTGAGCTTTAATTGCTGTACTTTTATCATGAAAACATTGTCAAAAACAGGAAGTTGCGCCGAGGCTCCGTGACGTAATACGTAAATAAGTTGATCAGGCTTGCTTACTCGAAAGGTTGTCTTCTGAAGACAGAACCATCTCTCGCTTTGGTAATATTAACGACAGTGGTGAAATTATAGACTTGCTCCGAGTTTAAATAGAAGTTACGTTTTATCCGATACGTTGGGACATGCCATCTGACTTTGTCACGTAGCTGTAAAGTAAGCCTCGTGAGGACAACAACCCGTCGGTGGCCAGCAAGCTAACAGGCGTTAGCACCGCAGATCTCTCACTTTCTCTTCCATTTCGTCTGCGTCTGTTACCGGCCTTTAGATTCTGTCACCAGGTCCAGTCCGTGGTTTTGCCAGGAGAGGATGAACTGGCTTTTCCCCTTGTCCAAAGGCTCCGGACCTCACCCTCCTCTGAACAGCTTACAGCAACAAAAACAGCGGCAGATCGAGTCTCTCAAAGCTGCTCATCCGAGGTAACGTGAATGGCAACCGGTCACCCGGTGCTGCTGTACAGCTTGTTAACAGTATCCTTATTTTATCCTTTTAAGCAGAGATTGGTCAGCTGTTTGTCGCTACTGGTGTTGGTAACAAGAACATGTTGTCCGAGAGCACACGCGCACACACGGTGTGTTTACTTAGCACAGCTAGCCACTTGGCTGACAGTTGAGTCAACAAGAAGTACGTTAGGCTAACATATAGCTCATTGCCTTTATGCTTGCACGCGTTTATCGCTGCCATCCTTAAGATATGTCAAAATAACGGAGTCACGATATTGCGTGAACCAATAGCCACTGCTTTTATGTGCTCCTCCGTGGACAGCGAGTGGCTAATGTTTGCTAACCTTTCCTCGTAGCTAACGAGCTAGTTAGGAATGGTTTGACAGAGTGCTGTTAGCTGGCTAGCTAATCAAGTCAGCCGGTGACAGTTACAGTGTCTATATTTAGGATTGATGACACACGTTGTAGCTGGCCTGATATGTCAAGTGATCATTCCAGTGTTCCCTCGGACTTGTCACGCCTGTAGTTTTAGGAGGAGCTTGCTAATTAGATGTGGAGATTAAAGTATTAGCCTTTGTTGACTTTAATAGAATTGCACGGGCCACAGATGCTAATGTACTGGGGTTAATGCTGCTCATGGCGTGTCGATGATGTCAAAGAATGAGTCAGTGGGAGAACAAGTTTCATACTGTTTGAAGACTGTGAGCAGGCAAAGCCCCTAAACAGGCCATAGCAGACTTCTGTAGGGGTAAAGGATTATATCAGGCGTAATATGTAAAGTGCAGATTGTTTCAAAAACTGATACACATTTTGGCACCAATATCAACGTCACTCATCAATACATTTCTATGCACTTCGCAAACTCTCTGATATCATCATGACTGCAGTAAACACTATGGTTTTAAAGTTATTTCATGCAGTAACAGTTGGCAAATATCTCTAGTGGAGCGTAGTCATGTGTTGGTAATGCAGTGAGGCGAGTGTGAATCAGCATTGGGCAAAGTTGTTACTACCGATACTGGTATTTTTATTTTATTTTAAAAATCCGTATGATTTTGAAATAAAAACATGTTTTCTCGTTAGTCAAGTTTCTTGAATTCAGGTTCTCTTACAAGCTCGGATTAGGAAAAAAAAAAGGGTGAAACTTTTAGATTGTACAGTGCACTCTGTGTACACTTGCCTGGAAAATAGCGTTCTGCTTCATAACACTATACTTCTTAGCGAAACAACAGTAAGTGAATCAAATTGCAGATGTATTGTAATTGTCAGTGGGTAAGGGATTAAGCCTATATAGTCATTGTGCAAGGTTAATCATGGAAGGTCTCTCTTTGTGATTCTGTTTCCAAACTAGCAGAAGTTGCATTAACACTAATAAAGGATGTACGTATACTACATTTCCTAAATGTGCTGATCAAGTCAACAGATGAAAGATTACAGACCATGACATTCCTGTGTTACTGTTTCCCAACAGCCTCGCAGAGATCCAGAAAGATGTCGAGTACAGAATACCATTCACAGTCAACAACTCCACCATTAGTGTTAATGTGTAAGTAAAGTTTCTCACACATGGTCACAGTATCAAATGCAGGCCGTGTGCTCGATTCACAGTCACCTATCATATTTTCTGTTCTGTTTTCCTTAGTCTGCTGCCTCCTCAGTTCCCCCAGGAGAAGCCAGTGGTTAGCGTCTACCCCCCTGTTGGTCATCATTTAGTAGACAGCAATAATGGCACCATTATCACCAGTCCCCTCATCAGTAATGTAAGTAGTTGTTTTGTTTCTTGTGATTCCTAATCTTGGTTTCTTGAAGGGGTTCCATTGGATCAAGGGGTTGTGTTCTTACAAATCTGTGATCTGAAGTCATTCAAGAAAACCACCAGTGTCTAATGTTACCTGGTTTTAAAACTGTCAACATACTCGGTGACATGATTGTTCTTGCTGTTTTCTCCACGGTTAAAATAACCTCACCTCATGGTTTCATTTTTAAGAGATTCACAGCGAATAAAGAACAGCACTGAAACATTATCACCCTGGCACAACGGCAAGTTGAAAGGGGGAACATCACGACTCACAGCTGTATACATAATGAATAAATGTGACCAAAACTGAAACTGAAATGATTAGTCACAGTAAAACGCTTTCTGTAGCTGATCGTTGCAAGATACAGTCACATGTGACTAGTGCTTCTTTCAGCACAGAGTAAGCAAGAGTCAGTCTGTGCTCTTACTGTGTCGCCAGTTCAGTTGTTTCCATGATTCCATCATTATGCAGTTTTCTGATCATCTTTGTTTATGGAGCCATTATCTCACATTTCTGTACCAAAACCAGGATAAGAGCTTTCCCAGATTTCTGAAACAAGGATGTAATGTTTACACACAAATAGCTGTAGTTTAAATAGAGATGGGGAGAAATCTGATTACTGCCCAGCTGCATGTAAACATAGGTTTTCCCCTAGTCAAGTGAATCTTCCCCTGATTGTTATAATAACATGCAAACATAGTGTTCAACTCTTACAATATGAACTTCTTTTTTATCTTTCCTGGTTGTTAGATATTTAATGTAACTTTTGTTAGGTCAAACTGTAGTTTTATAAGTGACAATGTTCTTAGTTTCCTCCAAGTTTAGTTTTTTGTTATTGTGTATGTTGTAGTTTGGGATGCACTCAGATCTGGGTAAGGTCATTCAGAGTCTGCTGGATGAGTTCTGGAAGAGTCCACCTGCCTTGATGTCCAGTGGCCCTGCTGGCTTTCCTTAGTGAGTCTGCTCTTTCATTCATTGACATTTGTCTTGAAGTACTTTATCATTACAACAGGAAATTCAAGTGTTGCGTAACCTGAGTTTAATTTAAGTACCTTTGCAGTATGTTTTTTTTATGGGCATTGCAGTGAATAAGTAGCCCTAAAACCCAGTTTGTTATTATAATGGAAATTTGGGACAATGTTATGTAACTTTGTTTTTTTTACTATCAAACATGATAGACGTGTTAAACTAGAACCTGTGTGCCTTTTCCTGAATAATTATGGTTGAAAAGGTCTGTCTGGTGGTTTCCTCAGTCCCCGGATCTTTCAATGAAGCTAGTAAATAAAATAGTCATTGTTAAGAAAACTATTAAAGTAACTTATAAACATTTTTTCTCTGAAAATAAATTTGACATGTGTGTTTTATTTGGTTTTATCCCTAAGTGAAATAATCTTTTTTCTCTCCCATGTTTATGCAGCAATATGTACAAGCCTCCTTACCCCACTCAGGCTTTCCACTATGGATCTCGCCATATGGGTCCCAGTCACACGCCGCCTGCTGGTCCAGGCCCAGCTCCGTCTCCAGCTCCCATGCCTCACCCTGGAGCCGAAAGTGCCCATGGACACCCTCGAGCTCCAGCCCCATATGGACTAATTTCTGACCTGCCACTGCCTGTTCCCACCGGAGACTCCCAGGTACATTCAACAATTCATAATATACGCCAATGGGTCTGTAGAAGGAAGTAGTGATAGCATCTCAAACATTAAAACTCTGACAGCCAAGGGAAGTAAGATTGGTCGTGTTCAGATAATTTTGTCATGAGTTGCTCATACTACCACTGTCTGTTTCAGGCTGGACTGAACGGACACATGTACAAGATGCCTGAGATTCCCGAGTCTTTTCCTGAACTCTCTGACATGAAGTAAAGTATCCCAAATATTCTTGACTTGAATTTTGATTGAGATCTGAAAACTTTCTTTTGATTCCATTACATTAATGTCTTTGTTCTTCTCTCCTCTTACCTACTGCGATACATCTGCCACCTTCTGCTGCGCCACTTCCCAGTCTAATGCAGTTGTCAAGCATGTCTGAAAACGAGGACGTGTTACTGGAGTTCTTTGTGAGTTTGCCACAACTCAAGCAGATCACCAATGATAAAGAAGAACTTGTCACCAGTATAGTGGACATGGCGAGTAAGTTGCTCTGCGATACCTGATCTGAATGTTTTGATGGATATAACTATAAAAGAGAAGTTAGGATTTAGTTGAGCTTTCCTGATATTCGTGCAACTGTTTGTCGTTTACAGAGAAAAACCTTCAGATGGAGCCACAGCTCGAAGGAAAAAGACAAGAAATGCTCTACAAGGTCAGATATTACATCTCATATCTTGTGCTCTCTCATTGTGTCTCTCCCATGGACACATAAAAAACACATTCATGCTGTTATATCTCGAAGCTTCTGATGTTTTTGACATCTATTGACAGTATGAACAGCTGACCCAGATGAAATCGGCCTTTGAGACAAGGATGCAGCGACAGCACGACCTCAGTGAGGTAAGAGGCTCATTCTACTGCAGTTTCATTTTTAGGAGGGTTTGAATATGGATGCGCTTTTGTGGGTTCAAGTTGCCTGTTTAATGTCCTTGATTTCACTTTTAGTTTTAACATTTGCATGTCTTGCAACAGTACACTTGGGTTGTTCCTTTTCAGTTTATCATAGTGCTGAAGTTGAAAGCCACATAGTTTTCACTTTGTCAGGTGAAAGAAATTAAAGGAGGAAATGGTGAGCAGTTTAAAGAAACCAGCCCCCACCTGCTGGAAAATGTCTGTATCTCTGTTTCTTACTCTGATATCTTTCCTCCCTCACTAGAGTTGCAGTCTTAGTACTTTACAGGCTCGGTTAAAAGTTGCAGCCCACCAGGCTGAGGAGGAGTCAGAGGAGACAGCGGAAAACTTCCTGGAGGGACGCACAGACATCGACGAATTCCTGACCAGCTTCATGGAGAAAAGAACGGTGAGAAACTAAGAGTGCAGTGTTTGTGTAACTATTGCTTTTACACATTTATTTATTGTCGATGTAATCAAATGTTCAGTAGTTAACATAAAAAGATGAAAGATGTATTGACCGTGTTTGTGTTATTCCACAGCTTTGCCACAGCAGAAGAGCCAAAGAGGAAAAGTTGCAACAGTCTATCAACACACATGGACCGTTTCCTACCAGCCACTAGAACACAAGGTACAGCACACGCTCAGACAGATTACAAGGGTAATTTCTAAAGAAAACTCGCAAGACTGTAGATCTCAATCAGTCATCTGTCTCTGTGGAGGGAAAACCGGTGGTTCTCAGCTGACTATTTCACAACAGGCAGCACTGGTGGCTTTTGTTTACGACTATACTTCCCTCTGTTTGTCATCATCCTCTTATTTTCTTACATTTGTTCCTCAGGTTTGATGTTTTCTCAGCCAACTGCTGCCAACTGAAAAGGATAAAGACATTTGAGGGGACAAAAAGCACACTGAGTCAACAATGGGCACTTCGGAGAAACACGAATACGACGATCGCAGTGCTGGGCTTGAAAAAAAAAAAAAGAGGAAAAGAAGAAAAAGCCTGCTGTGCCCAGATTTGAGCTAACAAAGCCCGGTGACGTTTGATGGAGAAGCTGTCGAGTCACCACAAGAGGCCAAAACTGGAAGAAGGAGTCATTTGCCTGGCCTTTACTACCACATTACTAAGGATTAATTACACAGTGGATAATCTCCATTGCACATGCTGTTTGTCCAGTTTTGACTTGACGGAAAGAATTTTGTTTCTTTCTAGAATTTATGTTGCTCACTAAGAGAAATGCCAGTGGTTGGTGAATTGAACACATTTGGAAGATAGTACAAGTTGTTTAGGACAATATTCCCAAACTTTTCCAGGCAGTGAGTAAGAAAATGTCACTATGAAGTAATTGTTAAAATGCTGATGGTGGAGTCTGTGTTTGCTGTCTCTGAGATCACTGTCACGTCCTTCCTTTATTATTCTAGAAAGGTCCTACTGCCTACTGGACAGAGAGAGGAAATACATTTGTAATGCAAATCTCCTGTTTACATTGGAAAGGTTGGTCTAAACATTTTCATGAAATTCAGTAAGAATAGTGTTACTTTAACAAGTCAAGATAATCTCTCCAACAGGAGGCAAGGACGGGGCAGTGTTGTCAGGAGACCTTAAGCTTGGGCTGTTGTCACTCTTTGCAGACAGTAGGTGGTCCTTCATCAAGTTGGTGGTTGTCCCCTTGAGTGATATCTTGAACACAGCCTCAAAATCAGTGTGTTTGTGCAAGCACTCATAATTCGATAAACTTCCCAGGGTAATAATCTGACTTTTTTCACAGTGTTGACACCATAACAGAATTCACATATGTACTGTACATCATAATCACAGTCACCACAATCCAAATGACATGTTGATCAGTTTGCAAACATACTAGGTAAACTGGTGTCAGCAGAATAACACAAACCAGGTAAACGGTTTAATCACACTCTTACCTAAATGCTTTTTACATGAATTAAGTTGTTTGTGTTCTTGGAAACATACTGATCAATATCAGCACCTGGATGTTTTCTGACACCTTTTGAACTGGACAATTTTTGAAGCAGATTTGGGATACTGTTGGGGAATATTAGGTTAAATGCTACAGTAATGCTCGATGACATTGGATACTGTATTTAAATAATGTTAATAATAGGCTATATTGTAATCGAAGACTCAGACACCTTGTATTATATGTTCTTATTTAATTTGTTAGAGTAATAAAGCATTTAGAATAAATCATGTTTCTTTTACTTGCTGTAACACTGAATGCATTGTCTTGCCTGCTAACCCACACACCCCACTTGCTTGTTAATCGCGTAACAACAAAACACAAGTGCATTAGTGTTGCTTTTAAGTTTTGTTCATAGCCTCTCAGAAACACCAAAGAGCACTTAATCTAAAAATGATATTTACATAGATTGCAATGACTGATCAAAGAATATACAGTTGACATCAATTTATTATTGGCTTCACAGGGAGCTATTGTCAATGGATCCACTGCAACGATTACATGGACTCAATGTGCGGCTAAAAGGTCAAACACAGTAAGAACAGTTTCACAAAAGAACATGCCTCTAATATGAGTCCTTGAGTATCTTCTCTTTAAAACACAGATCCATGAAACCTGCTCAGTCCATGCAGCTGTGTGAGGTTTATATTACAGAGTGGTGCTGCAGAAGCACACGTACACACAGAACGTATGGGGTAGTACTCACACTCAGCAGGTTTTATTGTATGCAAAAGGCAAGCCCTCACAAAAGAAGCCTCTAGGCCTGAAGTAAACAATCAAACCAACAGATGGGTACTAAACTTTGCAGGTCACAGCATTTCTTTACAAACCAGTGAGGTAAACAGATCCTATGTGTGTCCCGATTCAACATCTCTAAATTAAACCTTTGGGGCGATTGCTTCATCAAGAGCCCCGCACTCCATGTCACTGCTCCTCCATCCATGTCAGTTTCACGGTGGCCCTGAAGTGCATAGGAAAACATATAACAACAAGTAAGGAAACATAACGACAAATATAACACAACGACAAGTAGGGTCATACATCTATGACATTAAATCACAAAACACAAAGGCAAATAGGAAATCAATTTAACAGAGGAGAAAACACAACAAAAATCAGTAAGCACTGTTGTGTTTTCCTAATTGCCATAATGATTTGCACTTGAGGGCCACTGTATCTTTCTTTGAGAATTACAAAAAAGTTGTGTTTACATTTCTTTGAGTATAAAAGTGAGTAAAATTACACATAAAGTTTGTATATTGTTCAGTGTTTGGAGAGATTTTGATTTATTTTTGAGTGGCATGGTGAACGTGGCGTCCTCTCTTGAGCAGCAGGTGGCGGTAACTCACCACACAGGCCTCAGCAAGCAAACGGAAATAACAAGTATGGAGAGACGAAGAAGAAGGAGGAAAACCAACTGAGAAGGCGCGTATTACAGGAAGCAGAAGGTAAATAAAACTAAGTTAACTTAAGACATTCGACTCTGCAAAGGATAGAAAAATTAGGTCATAAAACTGAACCGACAATATCTGATGTGTGCAGTTTACTGACGACACTTGGCAAACGGTTGACAGTTAGATGACGTTAATGTTGCTATGGACGTTAGCTAGCCAACATCACTTTCTGCACTGTCAGTAGATAAATGATGTCGAATGTCTGCGTGTAGCTTATCTAATAGTTAGCTAGATAATGATGTATGTTGTGGTGTTCATTGATACGTCCTTGGAAAATACGTTGGCGTTTAATAGCTGTTACCAAACAAAGGATGAGACTGATGAGGTCAGTTAGACCTCCCGTGTGAGTTTGTTGTCTTTAGATATGCATAAGAAAATTCACTGATTTTGAGAATCAAAGTTTTCTGGTTCTAGATTCTTACATTTATGATACTGAATAAAAAGTGTTTGGGGTTTTGTTACTATATATGTGTGTGTGTGTATATGTATATGTATATGTATGTATATATACCTGTGTCTGTGTGTCAAGGTCAGTCCAGAAATATGTCGCGACAGATGGGAGACAGCCATCGCAGGTTCCTACAGACCATGATGGGCAGTGGCATCATCGATCAGCAAGGGGCAAAGACACTCTATCAGTATTGTTGTGAAACCCACAACAGTGAGTCCTCTTACACAACAGTTACTGATGTTGACACCAGAGTAGCTCAAGAGTTCATTTCCGTAGCAAACAGGCTTCAAACAGCAGGTTTAGGCCTGTGCACATCCTTTAACGGCAAGAATAGAAATATGCCTTGAAAGTATTTTTTTTTATGAATCTTTGAAGTTTAACTGAATATTTGAATTGCCATTTACAATAACTATTTCAAGTTCATACATTTTCATGAACACAATAATTTCTCTTATGCTTGATTAAAAAAAATTATAAACTAGACAGAAATTGAAAACTTAATAATAAAGGAATTTAAAACCAGTGTTGGTTCTTTTAGTTTCCAAATCATCTTACTGCTTCTTTAAGTGTATCATTGAAACTAACAAACTTTGTCTTTCTTCTTTTTTATTTTGTAGCACAGCACACCCCGGACAAACTGGATGATTTCATTGAGACCATCAACTCCAAGCTGCAGCCCATGTTCATGCAGATAAGAAAAGGGATGTCTGAGGACAACGGTCAGCAATACTATGCCTTGGTTAGTGGCTTTAACTGAATTCCTAACTAGTGACTCTTTTGAAGTCACAGGTTGGTTGGTGAATTGAGGGAGCAATTTTGTGTTCTACAAAGACTCAGGAAAACACAACAGTCGGTTCCAATAGTCTGTGATCACATAGAAAATCTCTTATACTATTGAATAAAGATGGAAATAATCAGAAAATTTGAGGATTTGGAAGATAAATGAAAGTTAAGTTGTTAGTCTAAAGCCAAGAAGACCTTTCTCAGCTTCATGGACAGAGTAAAGGTTTCTAAAGTGGCACATAAACGAGATCATATCAGTTGAGTCCAATGATCAGGCTGACTCAAAATGACCACACCATCAGAAGATCAATACATTAAGACGAGTTCCCTCAGAGTTAGAAAAGCAAATGTATCTCGGTTACAGAATTTCTTGAAGAAGTAATGTAATATTTTAATACGCAAATGTAATGTTAAAAATGAAGCTGTCTTGTTGTGATCTCAGAGGACGAGTAGCAGTTTCTAAACCACATCTCAGGAAGTGAAGAAAAGCCAAACACCTGAAATATTAGAATTTCACAGTGGATAACTGGAAAAAGTCCTATTTACAGGTGAATGCAATTTACAGATGTATGTCAGTAACAGAAGGGTGTATATAGGGAGACAAATAGAATAGAGGATGACACCATGGTGTTTAAAACCTACAGTGGTGGGAATATTTATATCTGGGGCTGCTATGCCTCCTTTGTATTTATCGGTTTGAGTATTTGGTCAGTAGGTGGTGAAAGATGTATGAAATGTGAAAATAGCTGCAAATTAAAAATGGGTTGCTAAACCTTTGTCTGCATCCAAAGCATGTTGAGTCACCAGGAGGCTTTATTAATCCTAGTTTCACTTAAATCCTGTCCAGGTCAACATGGCTGAGACTGATGTCACCAGGATGTCCTCAGATTATGCTGACAATGAGCTGGAGCTGTTCGGGAAAACGGTGAGTGAATTTTCGGAAAGAAAAAGTAAACTTTGTCGGCCATTCTAAATCATGTGTATTTATTTCAGTTTCAGCAGTAAGTTGTAGAGCTTCTTCAAAACCTGTTATTTGTTATTTCTGAACTCGAGCTGTTGATACTCAGATTGAGCTGATCGTGGGCTCTGAGAATGGCAAAGCCTCTTCCACTGACATCCTGAACAGCGCCGACACCCTGACCACCAAAAAACTGAAGAAGAGCGAGACGGAGCACGTCTTAAACCGACTCGTGCATGACAAATGGCTGAATGAGGTAAAACAAATACCAAAGTTGATTTTAACTTCTTGTGTTTGATTTTTTTCTTTTCTTTTTTTACAAACTTCAAGCACTTTTAATATGGACTCACAACTTTTGAGAGACACTTCTGTAGCCTTTCATATGACTTGGATTATCATCTATACTGTGCAAAGTCAACCGGTGCTGTACAGATATATAAGTAGTGTCAGTTTAGTTTTTCATCTCCTGATGCATATCTCTAAAGATGTCCAACTATGCTCTTAACATTGGTGATGAGGATTATCAAATAGTTTTGTTAACCATATCACAATATGAGACTTCATTGTCCAAGATTCTGTATAGCTTTATATCATGATATGTGCGATGTGTTGTCTTTTAACGTTTTAAAGGCTAAATTACAGTAAAAGTATGTAAGTATCCGAACTTACCAGTGTCCCAATTGTTCTGATACTTGCCTTTAACAACTTCATTATATCCGCATTACTGATGGTTGTTTATCAAAAAAACTCATTGTGTTAATGTTTTGTAGCACCAGCTTTCATCCCCACAATATTGTTGCATTGTCAATACTGGGCTATTTAGTAAAAATAAAATTGTGGTGTTTGATTTTGTTGCCCATTCCTACCGTACATTTAGTGTTCTGAGAAGATTTTAAAATACTGAGATATGTATCTTTTATCACAATATGTCCTAAAAATATTGTGATAATATTTTAAGTCATATCGCTTGTCCTATCAAATGTTTTTAGTGGAGGATGAAAGTAGATGGCTGATGTGTAAGATAATTTTGTAATTTCGTGAGGTGAAAAAAGTCAAAGAATTGTATTTGTTGATATTCCCAAACTTTGCTGTTCAAAATCCGGGCAAAATAAAATTGTAAATAAAAAAATAAAGATAGAATTTAATCTCAAATTATTTTCATTTGTTGACAAGGTTTGCTCGTTGTGGTCGCTAACCTCGTCTTGCTCCCACTTTGTCAATGACATTTTTTTAATAATTGATTCTTTCTCAATGATCTAGAAACGGGGTGAATACACTTTGTCCACCAGATGTATAATCGAGATGGAGCCGTACATCCGTACAATGTATCAGGACCAGGTGAAAATGTGTCACATTTGTCGCAACATGGCTTTTCAGGTATATTGGGATAAGCCTGTCATCCTTATACTCCTGCGATAAATACCTGAATTAAATACATTGCAACCATTCCCGTCATATAGGAGCCTTTAGGCGCTTGTTTCATTTAATTACTTTAAAATAGAAATGCTGTATGTTATTACTGTGGAGAACTGTGTTTTGCGTGAACTACAAGTTACATGATTACCTTCATCATTGTTACCAAGAAAATTATCCTTACGTGTCACACCTCATTTATTCAAAATGACTTTGCTCACAGTATCGATCGGATCGGATTGATAAACGTCTGTTTTAATTTTCAGTGCCAAATTTGTGAGAATCCTTCATGTGGGATAAAGATACACAACCCATGTGTGGCAAGATACTTTAAAGGAAGATCGGAGCCACGGTGTCCTGCTTGTGATGACTTCTGGCCGCATGAAATCCCTGGTAATTATTGTGTATTTACTGATGAAGTGCTTTTTAGTGCAGCATACTGCTCTTAGTTTATGATTCAGATGAATGCTTGAAAAAGATCATTCCACCATTACAAATATGTTGCTCTTTCAGGTTTTTTTTGTTATTTTACTTTTCCATACTACACAGTAAATCAGGCTTGCTTTAGTTGTGTGAGTGAGTGAATGAATGAATGAATGAATGAATGAATGAATGAAAACAAATGAATCTGCTTGTGTAACATATTTTTTATTGTGTTCATTACAGAAGTCAGACAAACTCGCTCTCAGTCCAGAAGATGAGGACTTCACCAACAAATGTGTTTGTGTTTTCTTAAAACTGTTTAATATTTTAACATGCCTTTGTGATAAACCAAATTGTTAATATAAATGTCTTATTGTTATTTTTACAAAAATAAACGAGAATGTGTTCTACTCAGATGTCTTTATTATATTTAGTCACATGCAATCATCTTTGAAAAACAAAGTCGATACAGATTTTTGTTGTGGTGTTTTGAACATCATACATCTGAAAAGAAACAAACATTTAGACACAGGGTGATTGTCCTCCTGATAGTTCTCCTCTGTATACTGCTTTGAGCTCAATTACATAATAAAGCTCAGTATTTTATGGTAAAATATACATGATGACATTTGTTTTATCTCTGCATAAGACGCAGCTTGCTTCATCCTTCTGAATTCTTTGAGCTGACAGAAAGCAGGTCTTGCTATCACAAGAGCATTAATAGTTTTACAAACCAGGGGAGATGAGTGAATACGGTTTTCGTCATGAGTTTGGTAATTCTGCTGAACCCTCGTGTATGATCACCTTGATCATTTTTCTTTGTAAATGGAATCACTGACAACAATAATGAACATCATCAAACATCCAACTTAAGAAATGCTTCACATTTTCTGCCCCTTCAACACCTAGATGACACGAGGTAATGCAGTTAGACAGCTTTTATTTTTTCAGCTATATAGAGAAAAATAACTTGTCGAGTCACCAGATTCTAATTTGTGTTGTCAATAATCTAAATACGGTGTTTGTCACAGGAGCTCAGCAGGTTCAGCCTGTTAAGGTCCACACAGGTAAAGAATTAAAGGTGTACTATGTAGCATTAGGGAAAAATTGCAATCTAAAGAGAAAGATCATAATATTTTTTATACCTAAACAAACTCTTCATTTTTCATGACTGAATAAACAAACTGACCTTAACGGACAACACAATTTACATAACCAGCAGTGTTCTGGGGACCTTATGTACACTTCTACAGTTTTGAATATTCAAATGATTATTTTGTGGTTAAATAAACTAATAGTTTGATTAATAATTTAATAGAAAATAACAGGAAAAGGCTTATAACAATTTCCTCAAACCTAAAATGGCATAAATTTTTTTTATTTTAGTTATCTTAGATATTCAGTATACCATAATGTAAGATAAAAGAAAGAAACATTTATGAGACTGAAACTACAAAATGTTGTTGCTTCATTTTTTTTTTTTTTCAGCTCTGATTTACATCTGTGCTGAGAACTAATGTGCAGACTGGCATGCTGTTTAAAGAGGGAAATGTAAAATGTGAAATCAGACACCCGACCGTATGTCATGTTCTGCATATAGTGTTTTTTACATGACAGACAGCAGTTTTATTATTGTTAGAAAGTGACTTTAAAGTATATTTGCCTGTGAGGAGTGGTGTTCGAGTATCCTCAGAGTGACAATGAACTTGATAGCTTTCCTAAACCACGGGTAGAAAAATGCGTATATGAGAGGGTTCAGACAAGAGTTAAAAAACAACAGCCAGGACACGATGGCCCAGTATGAAGCACTGTTTGAGATGTCCTGTCCTGCCAGAGAGGGGTAGTAATATGGACAGAAGGTCAGCAGAAATATCAGTATGACAATACCCAGAGTCCTGGCTGCTTTTCTCTCTGATTTCTTTGCAGTGACTGTAACTGTACCGCCTGCGATGACTGCAACATGAGACCGCATGGCTCGAGCCTGAGACACCGCCACAACAAACACTCTCATGTACAGAACAATGATGAGCGAGCACGGACCGATGAACGTGAACACGAGGTCGATAGTTCCTGAGACGTAGTTGATCACCACCAGACACTCCCCGTGGCAGGAGTTGTGTCTGTCCGGGCGCCTGAGATGGTCCTTCAGAATCAGCCCGTTGTAGAGGAGTGAGCAGGCCCAGCACACACACACACACACCTCCACTCTGCTGCGAGTGATTTTGTTGGGGTACTGCAGAGGGTGACAGATGGCTACATAGCGGTCGATGGATATGAGCACCATGTTCCCCACGGAGGCTGATGTAAGGGTGAAGCCGATAATGTAAGACAGAGCGCACATGAGATCGCCCAGCAGCCAGCAGGTTTCTGTGAAGCGCACCATCTCCACCGGCATCACCAGCAGCCCCACCAGCAGGTCGGAGATGGCCAGGGAGAGCAGGAGCAGGTTGGTGGGCGTGTGGAGCTGCCTGAAGTGGGAGATGGAGATGATAACAAGCAGGTTGAGAGCTACAGTGAGCACGATGATGCAGGAGAACAGAGCGTAGAGGGACACGGCCTCAAAGCGAGGACGATTTAGACCCCTGCAGGACGAGTTCGGGAGCTGAGGGTAGCAGAGCTCGGCTCGCTCTGGGCGCTCCATCGTCTGCTGCCGAGGGGAGGCGATGACCCGAACCTGCTGAGCTCCAGCAGCTCTCTGATCATACCAGACATGGTGCAGCTCTGTTATCTCCTCCACGACTCCCCAGTCATCCTCTTCATCACTGTCTGCTGTCAGCCTGTTCTTTGTTTCTTTCATTTCTCCTCATCTCCCTCACCCCTCCCTCACTTATTCCACCCTCCACACTTCCCTTTGAATCCCACTGATACCTGATGCAACATGTTTGTTTCATGCAACAGATGGAAAACTTTTCTGTATAAGCTTTGTTAAAGTTTTGTTTGAGTCACAGGAACTTAAAGGTCTAGGCTGTAGGATTTTGGGGGATTGGCCACGTGTTACCACCATAGGTTCACCTACACACTTTGATGGGGAGAGTTAGGGGAGCAGTCCTCAATTGATTATGATCTGGAACCTCACTGCCAGATGCCAGTAAATCCTTCACACAGGACCTTTGAAGCCTTGAGGGGATCATAGTCTGTTATCTGGGCTTGTCAGTAATCCAAAGACAGGAGCTAAGGCAACATTACTGCAATGGTTGACTGAATAAGGGCATAACTAAACTCAAGCAGCACCTCGAAACAACAGTTGTTATATATTTCACAAGCACAAGAACAAAACCACAGCAGTGGAACTGAAGTCTCCTCTGACATTTAGACCTGGATACGATGGCGACGCTCAGCCTTGCTTCCAATTTTGGCCAGTGGCCCTTTCCCCATAGAACACCATTATCAAAGAGACATCTGTAAAACAGCTGGCATGAGACCCTGAACTGCAAAAAAGGTCAGTCCTGACTCTGTTTGTTATGAATTTTTGACTCATGAAGGTTTGATATTTGTAAAACTGAGAAAAACTGATTAAAAAATCTGAGACTTTGTCACCAAAGTCTGCTGGCGTTATGGGAACTCATGGTGAGGGTTAGTGAGAGAATCGCTACTGCACATATTCAGCGGGCCTCATAACCAGGAAGTAAACCTGGAAGCTAGAAAAGGTTTTTGTTTTGAGGTGCAGATGACTAATTCTTATTGCACTGAATAGGAGCCATCTTTGGGTCTGGAATCTAGTCTTATTTTAAATCGTGGATGATTAAAGTATACCTGGTTTTGGGCTCTGAACTCTGCTGACCTATGATTGTTAGGTTGTTTGCTTTAGTCATTGATGGTCGAACAGGATTTGCTGCTTTTCTCACTTGTATTTTGAATGTAGCTTTGGTTGTTTGACTACTTGTCAGACAAAACTGACAAAAAGAAAATTTCAGTTTTCATTTCCGGGAAGTTGTAGAATTAAATCCCTTAATGTGGCTCCAACGATATATCTGGTTACACGTCACAAGTGATGTTATTGGTCTCCTTGATTTTTCAAAATCAGTATCACACCAGTTGACTCCTAATTATGGCGTTTTAAAGACAAAGAAATGAATCAATAGAACCAAGAGGCAACTGACAATGAAAATGATTGTTAAGTGAAGCCTTGGATTTGACTCAAATTCACAAATGCTCACACACAGATGGTACCAGATCAGCTATGCAAGACATTGGTCGAAGCATCAGCTGAGATTCACTGCTCGCCTTTTTGTGGACAGGACTGAACTCTCAACCCTGCGATTAATGGATGACACATTCTGCCTCCAAAGCTAGAGCTGGGATGAGCTTCATCTCATCCAGAGCCTGTTGGACCAGCTCCGCTTGCTCGTTTTATATTGGGATGTGATCACAGTCCAAATTCCTCTCCAGTCCCCAAAGTTTATAATAATTCAACGTAACTTTCCTTAAGAGTAGTTTTACACTCCTTGCCAATTTTAACTCCTTGTTCGCTGGGTTAGGGTTAATATCCTTATTGTGTGAAGGTCACTGCCTCCTTGGGTCACATCAGTCATGAAGTGCCTGAGACAGCTTCTTCGGTTAGGATGTGGAGTTCAGAGTGCCATCCCTCGATCCCTGTGTGTTTGCTGCTGCAGCTGTAAGTTTAGGTCTTTTTCACAGACTTAAGCACAGATGGGAACGATCAAATGTATGATTTCTGATTTCTGTGTGGCTGCTCCAGTTTCGGTCCTGGTGTTTTTCATGCTGGATCACTCTCACTGGGATGCTTAAGTACATTTGTGCCACTGTTAATGTTGTTAGTATCATATGTGTGTTCCCTACTGTGTCAAGCCAAAATGTCTGCTGTGAAAAGGGCTGATTGAGCGGATATGACAAAACTAACACTATACCAAAATACTTAAGAACTTCTGTCAGGACCACAATGGTTTAAATACGCCTGCTTGTATCTCCGCTGCAATGCTGCATGATATACAGAGCGTCTCTTTCTGATGTACATCCTCTCTGAAACAGCTCCATGCACAGCTGGATTTCCTTCCCTCCACTCTATCTGCCGTCACTATCGTTGTAAGTTTTTCTTTGTGGCTCCTTACTTTTCACAAACAAGCACATCCATGTTTTCCGCCCCAGGTACATGTGGGACAAGGCTGATATGGTTGCATCATGTGTTGATGTTAAAGTGTGCTTATCAACACCTTTGAGTGGAATTCAGTTGTGGGTTAATGTGTTATCAGACATTATTACGAGTGTGAATGTGTCCCACTGGTGCACAACACAGCTCTCAGCATTAAGGTTTGTTTTTGTTTTTTTATATTGAAACTGATGTAACCTCTTAGGTTCTGACAAGTTTGATGAGTTCCTGTGTGTGTCAGTCCGAAACAATATCTAAACAATACTTAAAGGGGCAATTTGTGAGATATAGCCACATGTTTTAGTTTAAAACACCCCCCAAAAATTAACCAGCATTATCAAAAGAGTGTGAAGAAACAACAGTGCTGATGCAGAAGATGTTGATGTTGTAGAGATGGCTACTGAAGTCAGCGTGCCAGCCCGTCCTGTCTCTTACACTCTGTACCAGCAAGAGGCGATAGTACGATGGTAGTTTCAGCGGGGAGATATTTGTTACTAATAATCTATTAAGTAAACAAAATAAAATCACAAAATGTCGAGAAAGTAAACATTTTACACATTTGTTCTTCAGACTGCTCATCAGTGAAGTTCTTTTACTTATGATCTGCTGGAGCACAATTTAATTTGGTAATGGCAATGGGTTTTGTTTTAGCACTGTGTTGCTGGAGGAGAGAATCTTCTTAGAAGAGTTAAAATAAAAATGTTCAGGCTGTCAGAGAAAATATTCATCCTGGTTTATCAAAGACTAATAACCTAATAATTCATTTGACTCGGGAGGATTCTCGAGACTACTCTAAGATGATTTGTTCAACTATTTTAAACCTTTGAATAAATATGGGTGTGTACTGGTATCAGTGATCAGCCAAAACGAGTTCATAATGCATCGCGCCTCCCTTTCAGACTTCTCCCACCTGCAGGACAAACAAATGAACCGTTGCTGAAATGACTTGAAAATGAAATGGAAACAATCTGGTAAAATAGCATGATGTGATCATTTGGTAACACATTATAGTTAAAAGTGTTTATAAACATTAACAACACAAATTAATGAGCAGTTTCATATGTTATAGACTTGGACAACTGTGCCTGACAATATTCATCACAATCACACACTCACACATTGATGGCAGAGACCACCATGCAAGGTGCCAACCTGCTCATCAGGTGCGATTTGGGTTTCAGTGCCAGCGACCTTCTTATTTCTGGACAACCAGTCGACCTCCTGAGCCACAGTCACCCGTCTGGCTTGTCAAATCTATTCTTGGTGTAGGCCTCAGATTTATATCAAATTACTAGCTTGCATCACCAATAATTTCATTACTTGCATCTTGTCTTAACTTCAATGTGTTTTAGATGTAGGGATGTTGAAATAAGACACAGTTTATTAAATGTATTTATTCTATTCTATTTAAATGTTTCCATCACCAATACTTTATATAATCTTCAACCAAAACATTCACTCACAGGTAACATCTAATTTGTTTGTGTTAAAAATCCTTCACAGCACGCTAACATGTTTGTTGAAAATCATTCAAACATTAATGTTAATTTCATTTTTCATTATTTTCCTCATCACCAAAAAAAAATTCACTCCCATGTTGGAAAGCTCTTGTCTCTGATGTGCTGCTGCCATCTGTAGATGATGAATAACACCTCATGCAGAGGTGTGTCACTGTCAGCGTGGTTGAGCTGTGTGACTTCATCCATCTGACAACTAGAGCTGCAACTACACAATCAGGCGTACTGGAGCGGCTGTGTGGTTCATCAGACACTAGATGGCCCTGTTGATAAAGCAGTTGGCTGATAGCTTGCCGCACCCTCACTGGAGCTTGTCTTACTCTCGCTCGAAAAGACATTTCTGCCACAAGAGCCTCAGCTTTATGTTTTGAATACTTTGTGAGACTTTTTTGTTTGTTTGTTTGTGTGTTTTGTAATACTTTGATTTTAACCTCCCTGCCCAAGTCATCCACACCATAACAGCTGACTGTACTATGTGGCCTGTCCCAACATTTTTAAGTTTTACGGATAAAATCCACAAGCATACTCACTTCATTAAGTTAATTGCAAAATGTACAGCAGCCATTAAATGGAGTACAAATTAATAAGAAATATAACTTTTGTCAAGTTGAAAAAGTTATATTAGTATGAAAACGAAGGTTAAATAAATGCCAAAAAAGACAATTCTCTGTTGATGCATACCGATAAGTGCTCTTTTTGTTTCTGTTAAGACAATAAAACTAACTATTATAATGGAGATTTTGAAAATTGCTGCAGTACTAAACTACAATCCCCATTACTTCACAGTTTACATATATGTGTGTTTTTTTGTTTGTTTTTTGTTTGTTTGTTTTTTACCATACATCCTTAATTCCATATATTTTATTTCAGGCTCTTCACTGATGTGTTTACTGGTATTTAAAATTTTAAGACCAGCATAATCTGCCTCAATTGTACAGAAATCTGTACTGTGTAATACTGGCGTGACTACACTGCGTAAAGAGCAACGAATGCTGAGGACGAAACAGAATTGAATTGGG
Source organism: Sparidentex hasta (assembly GCA_030272975.1). Classification (NCBI taxonomy): domain Eukaryota; kingdom Metazoa; phylum Chordata; class Actinopteri; order Spariformes; family Sparidae; genus Sparidentex; species Sparidentex hasta. The sequence continues at coordinate 24,333 of JARJLU010000741.1, forward strand.
AGACGGACAGATGGGGTATTTTTTAGAGTGTGTGGGTAGGATCAGTTCTAAAAGTTGGGAGAGGGCAACGTTGTTTGGAAGATGGGCTCTCAGTTGAGCAGTGAAAACAGTCGGGGCCTCCCTGGGCCAGAGAGGAGGTGGATAGCAGAGCGCTCAGAACAGGAGCTGCTGTGTGAAGGACTAGATAGATACTTCTGCAGGTCTGTGTGAGCCACCGTGTCTTGTTTATCCTCATATAAATGTTGGAGACCCTGTACCGTAGGTCAGTCACTGCCTCTACAAATGTGGCTGAGGATGAGGTTTTTTATTTTCCTGTGAAAATAAGTGTTGCCTTCAAGGACCACAAGCATTGTGTGATCTCACTGAAAATCTGTAATTACTCCTGTGAAAAAATGAATGCAAAGTTTAATTCAAACTAAATAGCGATCAAAACTTTACCAGTCTAACCGAAAGAACTTCTTCTAACAACATCAATTTGATCTTAGAGAAATATACAAATTTGTAGTTAAAGTCAGTGGCTGTGTGAAAACACTGGAGACTGAGGGAAGCACTGTGCTTATGTTGTTTTTATGGTGAACACCAATGTCTGTTCTTCTTTTTCCTTCAACCACATCGTCATCACTCTACCTCAAATAAAGAAACACCAAAGCTTCAAATCCGCAGTCAGTGGAAGTGTTTCTGAGCCGGAGGGACGTGAAGAGTGGGTCTGTGGAGACGACATGTTTAGACCTGAAAAGCCAACAACTTTTAGAAAGAACCATCTGTTTCTGTTGGTTATATTATATAATTTGATCTCATGGTAAAGAATCCCATTTAAACAGTTATTATTTCAGCAGATGGAGAATTCGAAACTTTTTATGGCTTTTATTTTTGTTTTTGAGGACAATGCTGCTCTTTTTGTTTTATATTTTGGTCTCTCCCTCAACCTTTAAATGTCAAGACTCACTTTGCCAAATGGAACCAGTTTACGACAAAAATAGTTTTGGTGCTCTCGGGTAACCGTAGCAGATTTCCCTGTCCAAGAAAGACCATTAACAATGGTAACTGATTCACCTACAATGAACTGCCTTTCTATTGTAGAGGGATTCTTTTTTTTCTTATGCTTTGTTTGCAAAAAAGGACAACTGGCTTTTGTTTAGTAGATTTTTAAGCAAAAGATATAAGCAATAAAAAACATTATTATTATTATCACCAAACAATACATATTAAAAATAGGCAAATAGAAAATGAAAATATTTACCACATGATTTACAAGCTGTATGGCAGCTTGTACTTACATTCTTTAAATATAAAGAGCACTGATTGTGTTTGTGTAAAGCTAAAGTAGGAGTAATGCATGTTTAAAACACCAACTTTGTATAAGAGAAATGATCAAATCCTCAGAATGCCACAAAGGTCTGTAAAACACATTTGTGCAAACACAAACAAACATTCATCACGCCTGGTTTCCCCCACTTCTTCCTCCATTCACTGCAGCCTAATTGATTCTCATTTTAATTACGCTGACCCAGACTCTGTCTCTCCTCTTCACGCACAACAAAACCAGCGCAGGCCGGCAGTCTGCCTCTCACACTGTGAGGATGACACCTCCGTCTCCTTCCAGAGCAACGAGTGGAGGATCCACTTTGATGTCACTCCCCCGCAAAGGAAAGGTCAAAATAATAAATGTAGGCCCAATTGATGGGTCTGCAGGGGGGCGCGGGGGGTTTCGCTGCCGATTTTTGGACGAGTGCTCCACTAAAGGCATAATGAATTCATACAGTCAGCCACGGCCAAAGAGGAAAGCAGCATGGGTCCTCCTCCCATGAAAAGGTTGATCTAAATCTGCAGACAAGCCTGGCTCCTTCTTCCCACTCATTCTCCAACACGTCGCTCTGTGCTCTCTCTCTCTCTCTCTCTCTCTCTCAAACATGCGCTTGTTTCACACTCACACTCACTCGCGGAGGACTAAATACTCAAAAGTATCCCTGTCTTCCTCTCTGACACACACTTCTGCATGTCACCTCCTCCTCACCTTCGCTGGGAGAAGTGAACCGCATCACCGTGGATCAAAACACCCCTCAGGAAGCCGCTCCACCTAACTCCTCCTCACAGTAGGGCGTCTTTGATTCAAGAGTCAATAAGCCAGAAATGCACAAATGCTCCTATATGTCTCTGAAGAGTCGTCAGGTCATCCGGGTCACAGCATATCTGTGTCTGAGCTGCACCGTGTCTGCTGCTCTCTGATCCTCTGTCCGCCATTACAAACCTCTGGAGCTGGAGGAGCTCATTTTTAAATTGGGTAAAATATGAAATAATATAAAGTGAGTAAAGAATGCTAGTTACAAATTCACAGCAGCTTTGGTTGAAATATTTCACACAACATTTTCAGCCAGCGGTGGAAGAACTTTTCAGATCTTTTAATTACAGTTATACCGTAATGTAAACATACTGCATCACCAATTGAAGTCCTCGGTTCAGAATTCTGCTTAAAAAGCACCGAGGTTCTAGTAACAACAAGCTCTTATCACGCAGCATGGTGACGTTTTTGAATGCTGCATTACTGATGGACGAATACGTGAGCAGAATTTGAACTACAGCACTTTTAATAAACCGTTGTGTCATTTTGCTGTGTAAGTTAAATGTGTTAAATTGAAAAAGAAGGTTGTGCTTCAACAAGGGGATTCTGAGCAGAAAGATTTCCAAGTCAAGGAGGACAAAATACTCACACTTCACTTGTTTATTTGGCTCACATCACAACAGATAATCCTTTGTTTTATCCTATAATCTAATGTGATGAAAAGTGAAATGTGAGTGTTTTGCCCTCTTTGATTTGGAAATTGGAAATGTGCTGCCCCATCATCTTTTTTTGGAATCATCTCACTGGATTTTTGGGGGGGTCCGGCACCAAGTTGTTCACAAGATTTGTTTGTAAAAATGTTGATCTGCAAAGCAGCCAGGGCAACACTTGATGTTGCCATATTTAGATTTATAAGCAGTGTATTAGCGTTTCATGAATGGTTCAAAACACACTTCAGTGTTGTAGGCAGATATATATGTTTACTCGTGTATTTGTCCACAACTAACTCCTCTTCTATTCAGTGTTTATACACTGATAAATGTGAAGTCAAGTTGTGTCAGTTTTGTTTGTGTGGTGTCAGCTCACATCAAAAGCTATCTCATGACATTCTTCAGTCTAAACCTGCTCTTTAATTCATTCACTCACAGAGACCCAACATTTACTGAGTGTTTCCAGAGCCAGTTACAGCCGTCAAATAAATGTAGTCCAGTAAAAAGCGCAAAGCAAATGTAGTGGAGCAACAGTAAGAGTAAACAGAAATACTCCAGTCTAGAAACACATCAAATCTGCCCAGAGATAAATGTCCTGTAGTTTTAATTCCACCCTGAGGTCAGCAGACACTGAACACACACACGGGATGCTCTCCTGTAGTGTAGACAAATGTTTTTGTCTACTACTTTGAGGGAACAAGGTGACAAGTTTTAACAACACTCATTTATAAAGAGTAAATTTGTAGTAAGTTCAATTTCCGGTAATAGTTATTTCACTGTTTACAAAGACAACCTTTATAAAAAACAAAAAACAAAAAACATTTTTGAAGCAATTGTAAAGGTTTGCAAGCATCAGGTGCAACTTCAAAATGGCCGCTCAGATGACGTCTACAGATGAACCACACAGTGTTTATTAAACATTAAACAAATATTATAATCATCAGTTGCATCTTCACAATAAACAACTGCTCAATAAATGACCAAGACAGAAAAAAAAATACATTTGAATTATTCATAAATTTACCGTTTATTAGTTCTGGTTATTATGAAGCGTTCAGTTTCACAAAAACGCAGCATCCTGAAATAAGTGAATAAACGCAGAGTAAGTGTTGCTGATTCAAGTTCAGTTTGGATGATGATATACGGCTCACTGCTGCATGCGGCTGCTGCTGTTCATCGATGTTTGCTTCTATAATTGCTGGTCTTTCATCGATCGATTAGTCATGTGTTTCAAATGCAAATCAAATCGTTGTGCAGCTATTGAACAACTGTGCGGTTTATAATTCCCACTGCGTGTTTCCGCTCCAGACTGAGGCCCTGCTGCCTCACCGCACTGATGACAAACACTCAGATAAACCGAGATATGACTCGGACTGGGGTTTCTTTCTTCCTCTGTTTCTTCTTCTTTCCTCCCAAGCAGAATTTCCTGACCAGCTCAGATGCGCATTCATTCACTCAGGCTGCTGAGCTGCCAGTTTTCCTCCGGAGGACCGAGGGACGGACGGACTGAGGGACGGAGCCGCTCCAGGCTGAATTACATGCGCAGTCCTGCCGTGAATCACACATCACCACGGCAACCGGCGTTCACACCGAGTCCCCGTCAGCATCAGTGTGGTCCGATCCCATCCATACACACACACACACACACACACACACGGGCGACAGGACAGCACCGAAAAACACTGTAAGTTTATCTCCTCTTTTTTTCCTACCTCCTGTATGTCTGTGTGTAATTTGTCTGTTGCGTGTTTTGCGGGTGAGGAGAGCCTGTACCGCTGCGGCTTTTTCCATTCACACACGGGCTGTTTCCTCACACGGTGAAGTGTTTTCTTTTTTTCTCTCTTCTTTTTTTTTGCGCAGGTAATTCATTAATGCGCTCTAACTAATGAATGGACAGGCGTCACATCTGTATATGAATGCCATGTTGGGTTGTGTGTCCGTGGGGCAGGCGTTGTTAATGTGCCCTACCTCCACCTTACATAAATAGGCTACAATTTAAAAAAAAAAACAACGCATTTATTGATTGTCCTTGTAACTTCAGGTTGCCTTAATGAAGTCTGCAAGTCATTAAAAACAAGCCTCACCTTGTAGCAATTGTACAGTGTGAGATTTATGATCATCCAAGTATGCAAAAAAAGAAACGTATTGATTCTTAATTTAAGATAATTAGATTGGAAATTGTAATCTGCTTCTATCTATCTATCTATCTATCTATCTATCTATCTATCTATCTATCTATCTATCTATCTATCTATCTATCTATCAATATCAGGTCTCTCTGGTTACACTGCCCTGTACTGTACATCTTGTCTCAGCTGTCTTCAATGCAGCAACTTGGGGCTATGCATGACCAGTGAACCCTGAAGAACTTGAGAGGCACACAAGCTTAAAAACAGCCCACTCATACCTTTTCCCTTTTTTCACAAAACACAGCCCGTCTTAACCTCCAGAAAGCCGCCTTCTCCCTGTCCTGCCAGCGGACAAATGTAATACCAGGTTGTTCTGTAATTTCTGGTGCAAACAGGCTTTACAGTGGATTTAGAGTGTTCGTTTAAAAGATGCCATTCGCAGCCCTGGTGGAGCTGCCGGATGCATTTCCTGCCACAGTGTGGGAGCGTTTGACAGCGACACCCGGCTCATTTGTTAATCACAGATTCAGGATGATTCATCGTACCCACACTTCGCTCTGACAGTGGGGAGGGAAACATGGTGGTCAGGAGCGCAGATGACCACTTTAGCCGCCCACACACCAAGGACACCAACGACTTGAGTAACGTTCAAGATCCCCATGACAAAAGCTGCTCTTTAACTGTTACAATATGAACAGACTGCTGCTCTTGTACTCAATTTAGAGGCGGTTGTTTTGCACCAGCAGTCCTGTGACGCTGTTGGAAATTTTTCATAAAGAGCCTGATATGACAACATATAGTTCATCAGTATCATCACACAGTGTTCCCACTTCCCTCTTCAGCAGACAGCCCATTTACAGCTGATGTGTCCGGTGGCCTCATGATCCTGTGTTTCCTTTATCAGGAACACATTTCCTGTGCATCAGGGATTTCTCCTGCAGCATAAATACCGGAGCTCTTAGCCTCCTGCTTCGTGTATCATCATTGTGAGTTGCTGGCGTCAGCGGGGCCCGTGGGGTCCATGGCTGAGGGAAGGTGTTGTGTTGCACCGTGTGAATGAGATAAGTGGGTCCTCACCTCTTCCCTCCACGTTTAGGTGATCATTTGATGGAGGACAGAAAATAGAATCATTATCGGAGCGCAGAGGTGTTCAGGGCTGTGTTGATGGTGCGTTAGATTTATAACTCGATTATAAACACTACAGATAAGAGTTTTGGGGGAGAGATGGTGCTGAGATACATGAGCTTAATCATACCCTGCAGTTATGAAACATGTTTACTTGGGTTGGATAAGCCACAGGAAAGCTTCCCAGTGAGGACAGTTGCAAATACAAAAGACTGAAGTCATTTAGATAATCCCCCATTAAAACCACATAGTTATAATTCCACTCTAACCTCACTGAATTAGTCAGTCATTAAAGGAATAGTTTGACGTTTTCATAAAAACTAAGCTACTGCGAGCGGTGAAAGTCACTAGAAAGTCGCTGCTTCCAGCCAAGAAATAATGCAACATATGACCTACTGTAAAACAACAGACTGTTGTTTTCACACTTCGGTTTTATGAGAATATGAATATACTCATAGATTATATTTATAATGTTTCATTTGATTGGCAAGCTAACAGGACTGACATGTAAATTAGCGGCTTTGTGAAGCTGTACAGTCGACCTGTGAGCCAGATGCTAACGTCAGCATGCTAACATACTCACGCGAACAATGTTGTGGCATTAGCAGGTGGAACACATCAGCTGCAGAGACCTCTTTCAGTTATAATGGAACTACATGGTACTCAGTTTGGGGTGGTAATATAATATATGTGTTAAAACTCAAAAGCAGCGTCAAATATTTCTACTATAGAAAGAAGCGTGCAGCTGCTCATGGTCGAGAGGCTTGTACTCGTGACAGAGCGGGATGTAAACATTAATGGCGCCCTCCTCGGATGAGCTGTAACGTTAGCTAGCATGGTTAGCTTAGTCGGCTAACTTCTCATCCATGAGTAGATGCACACTTCCCTGGTCTGTAGGTTGAGTGCATATGTCATGGTTTCTGTAGAGAAACCTTCCTGCTGAGTTTTTCGAATGTATTTTTTTAGCACTTTGAGCACCACAAGCCAAATGCCATGTAGTTCCAGTATATTCAAGAGAAGGCAGACGTCTTAAAAACTTAGTGACTTATACCAAATCAGTCAATAGATACACACTGCCTGGACTAATGATCAGGTCTGGACATTGTCCCCAGATGCTCTCAAAAATGTGCAGAACACAACAGGAGATTGTCCTTGTCAGACGCGTTCTCACCTTCTGGAAATACAGTGTGCAGGAGGAGGACGAGGAGAAAGACTCATCAGTAATTATGACTGCATGTCCTGAATGTAACTGGATGGATTCACAATATCAACAAAAGGATGGAAAGCAGCACACGAAAAAGAGTCCGAAGCAGCTACACTTTCTGCGACGTCATCAACATGCTCACTCACTCACTGTGAATCCTCTTGAAAATTACCTGCTCTATTTACACATGGGCTCCACTGGACATTACAAAGACTTTGTACAAGTGAACCGGCAGCTTAAAGTCTGGTTCACGTCTGCTTTAACTGATTTGGACATTTGCATCAACACATGCAGATCCTCAGGGTTATGTCCGGAGAATTTCAGGGTAAAAGTGCATGTGTAGATATGGCTTTAGTATAGTGTGTTAGCATGCTGTCATTTGCTAATTCGCAGGAAACACAGAGTACAGCTGAGGCTGATGGGAATGTCTGTAGTTTTGCAGACATTCAGTGATAAATGTAAGAAAAGTACAACAATTCAGTCAGTCACGTCCTTCTTACCAATACTTGTTGATACATTTCACACACACACAAAAAACATAACTCTGTGGCCTCATTTTTTGCTCTACATTACACTTGTCCTGTTGTGTTTTTCCTCATCACACTTTCATGTTCTCCACGTTCCTTCGGGTGCCTGGCAGGAGCTACTAGCAGTGCTGTCACATTTGGTTACAAAGCAAACAGTCAGAGTCAGTCTGACCCGAGCTGTCTCTCCCCTGTTCTCCAGATCCGTCCAGGCATTTTCGTGCACCCGAGCAGCCATGGTGAAGCTTGGAAGTAATCTGTCTGATAAGCTGGAGAAGCAGCCGTCTGCGGACGACGGCTTTGATAACATCCCCCTCATCACACCCCTGGAGGTCAGCCAGCTTCAGCAGCCATTCGCAGAAAAGGCAAGTACAGCCCATTAGATCTGTGTTCGCCAGTCTGTTTACATGTCCGCCCTCTTATGTTTGTTTTTCTCTGGAAAACTATTTCCAAGTTGCCGGCCGACCACAACACACCGTGCATTACGGCATGACAGAAATAGCCAACAGATTACACGTCTACAAACATCACTGATGTGGGTACAGGAGCTCAGGAGGCTTGTTGTACCTGCTACCCACACAATGCACGTACCTCTCTGAATGCATGATACTCCACACACAGTCGCATTCTGGTCGGATGAAACGCATTCAGCACAGGATGTTCCACAGGCTGATTAGATGTTGCTGAAGCATTAACATAAAAAAAAAAAAAAAAACACTTTGCAGCTTCCAGATGTCTTTTAAAGGTATCAGTTAAAACTGGCTGATTTTTCAAACGACTCTCGTGTATTTTTAGACGTGCAGGACAATACTTTTCAGTGGAAGCGGGATCGCTGAACCGGAGCTGAACACGGAGGACAACATCATCCATCAACCATGATTCGAGTCACAGTGACAGAGCGTTGTTTCTGGCGTTTCAGGTCATTGTGAAGACGTCGACACAATATCAGCTGCAGCAGCAGAAGAAGAACAAGCTGTATGTGCCCAGCATCAAGAAGCTGAATATCAACTTCTACAGTGATGTTTCAGATAAAGCCAAGGTACAGCAACGGACACTCCGCTCCAGTTCTCATTAATAGATAAGTGTGGCGATATTCTGTGTTTTTCCTGATGTCAACAAACCCCGTGAAAAAATCTAGTCATAAGTGTTTTGTATAACTAAAAAAGAAAAGATTCAGAAATGCTTCTTTTGGTCTTCAAGGGCTGGAGGGCCATATCTGTGCTGGACAGACAGCAGCTGGCATTTTGCGAGACAGCAGAATAGACACACATGCTGTAGTCACATATCATGAGCAGACAGCATGTTGTTAGTGGTGAGCTCAGGACAAGATGTGCGTCCGTGTCTGCAAGTTTTATAATGAGGAGACTTGAGCAGGAACACTTATGCCGGTACAATAAAAAGGGTGAAAAAGGAAACAGTTTCTACGCAATCTGTGTTATGGCGTCATCAGGCCAGAAGTGTTTTAATGGTCATGTTTTAGACATATTCATTCGTTTCATTTTGCAAGAGGTATGCACTCTTTGGACAAAATGGTGATCTCAGTGTTGTGTTTAGATGTTTGGGAAATGAGCTGTAGTTTCAGGAACCATGTTTAAACAATTGGGAAAAACTGTATGTCGCAAATGTGTATTAATCCCCTGATGAAAATAGTCAAGTTTTGCTTAACAACTGCAGAGTCCAGCTGTTTTCAGAAATTATTCAGCCTTTTTTAAACATTAAAGTTTCCTGCGGTAGGAACCTGTGGCTGGGCAGGAAAATTATAAAGTACTGAGAGACAGACTAACTCTAGTTCCTGGCTTTGGTCTTTTAATGCAATAGGAATAGGTGCTGATGATGCTTGTCGCTGAAGTGCTACCATATATGTATTTTTGTGTGTGTGTGTGTGTGTGTGTGTGTGTGTGTGTGTATAGTCTTTGTTCTCCCTCCTGTCTTTGTCTGTTCGTTCTGTCTTCTCTGTGATGTCAGCCTGGTCATTTCCAGTGTCTCCATGT
>JARJLU010000742.1:0-55534 GCA_030272975.1 Sparidentex hasta
TCTCTGTCACCTTTCTGTCCCCCTCCTTCTCCCTCTCCTCCTTCTCCCGCCCTCTCTCCCTCTCCTCTTCTTCATCATCATCTTCCTCCTCCTCTTCCTCCATCTCTACATCCCCCTTATTACCCGTCACCTTGACTACCTGACCTGCGGGCTTACCCTCCGTCGGGCGGTCCATTCCTGTTGCTGCCATGTTGCCATCCTGGTCGCGGTTTGGTTGACGCCGGGGGCGGGACTCCATCTTGCTGAGGTGTTCAGCAAAAGCCTCGCACCTCTCCTCAAATACAGCTGCAGGGAAACAACAAACAGATTACAGAGTGATCATCTCCGTGTGACCGAATAACATCTTCTCAACAAAGTTAAAAGCAATCTTTGAATAGTACAAGTGTGAATCTAACTGACCATTTAGTTTCTTGGTGGACTCATCGAGGAGTTTCTGTGTGGCAGAGCACATCTTTCCAGGCAGGTAGAAGATATGAGGCTTGGTTTTGGTACGGATATATTTCACCAGACGGTTATTGTGGCTGGTCCACTCCTCTTGCTATTTATGTGGGAAAGACATGGTTGAATTTAATCCTGGCAAAGTAACAACTCTGTCTCATCTGTTTTATGAACAATTATGACTGAACATTACACCTTACCAGATACAGTATCTATGCATTCATTTTCCAAACCAAATTCAAACAAGTTAACTAATGGAAACTTGGTGTATTTTCTTACCAGCTGAGCCAATTCTACTTTCTGTTCCAGCAGTCTCAGCTCAGTCTGTTTGGCTCTCCTCTCTTCAAACAACTCCCTCTTTTCAGTCTCCACCTTCTTTCTCTCAGCCTCAGCCTGAACCTCGAGCTTTTGCTCGATCTCTGTACGCCGCTTTTGCTGAGGAGGCCAAAGAAAAGATGGACATAGACAGGATTAAGGAGAGAAATGGCGAAAAACCACCATCTAATTCCACTAATTAAAATACTCTTCTGTCCTTAATAGCAGCCATCTCAGCGATTCACCCATAAATTGGCCAGCTTTCCTCACCTTCTCTGTAGAGACGTTTGACTCCTGTTTGAACTTCTGCAAGGTCCCCATCAGCAGGCCGAACATTCGCCGATTCCTGACGAAGAAAACACAAACCCACCATCATACATCAATAACTAATTTGAGCCGTTAGGTTAGGTTCGAGTTTCATAAATCTTTTGGTTACTGTTGCCCTTTAACAAATTTGACTACACAGACAGCTGTCAGCTCTGACTGAAATGACTGCAGGTTTGTAGCTCAGGTTAGCTTACCTCTGTTTGCCCCTCTCATCCATGGTTTGATCTTGAATGAGGTCTCGGCGTGTTCTCTCCTTAGAGGTAGCTACTACAGACGACTGCAACGCCGGCTGAGGGAAGAAAAAAAAAATGTTTGTGTTTGTGTAACAAAACTGATTGTACCAGCATGTCCTAGTAACTGATATCTAAATGTGACAGTTAATGATAATCACCTCTTTCTGAGCAGCATCTGAAGTATTTTTAGTCTCCCTATTTTTAAAATTACTCACCTAGGATGTTACTCGACAAAGAGATTGCATATTAAAATGAAAGTGGATTTAATTTAGTCATTTTCCATTGCCATCCAACCGTTTTGCCACAAGCTGCACATTTTTACCGTATGTACTGTAGTATCTGTCATGCTGCACTTTTTATACTATACATACTTTGCTGCTTTTTTGCCTTTCTGGTTAGACGCCAACTGCATTTCGTTGTCTCTGTGCTTGTACTGTGCCTAATGACAACTGAGTTGAATCTAATATAATATTCACAGCATTTCTAACACTTTTTCAGTAGAGCTAACTCCGTATTCTAACCTTTTTGACATCGTCATCATCCTCGGCGTCGCTGTCGTGACGCGCATCTCTCCTGGCCCTCTGGTCCCCCGCCAGCCTGCAGGTAGACACACAAACATAAGATATCCAGCAAGTAACAGATACTTCAGATGCAATGCAAATATAGTAACTCTGCACTAGCTGTCGAGGCAGAGATACTAACTGAGGCTTGGCATCTGTTAGAAAGCAAAGAATATATGTAATTAATGTCTTATACTTTCACTGCTGTTAAGCCTGAGCAGCCTTTTTTGGAAATGTTGTTGATGTCCAGTCAGAATCAATTTGTTTCAATGTAACAGCTCAACAGTCATATGCTAAACACAATTCTAAACTAAAGACAAACCAAAGCCTAAAAGCCATAAAATGTAAATAATATAATTCTGGGTAATATCAGTACAGTTACATGATAAACATGCATTTATACATTTATCACCTCAGCAGGGCTCCTTCGATGTCCCTCTGCTTGGCAGGGGGGCCGCCGCCTCCAATATCTGAGAGACTACGCCTGAGAAAGAACACAAGACAGTGGTTCGAGGTATGCAGCTGCTTAAAACTATCAAGCCCGACTCATAGGGTTTTCTTCATGTTAGTAACAATGAATCAATAGCCTATTATAACAATATAATGTTTTGCGCATGCATATCTATAGGTGTTGTCTGTGGTGCGGTCTAATTTTATAGTTTTATGTCCAAAGTTGTTTATCTAAGTCTTGATGTTCAGTCTATCCTTGCTAATAAATAGGGAATAGTTCATATAAATCCAAGTGTGATTTAAAACCTTCTTTAAACTCAAAGCTTCTTCCCAGCACTTACTATGTGGTAATAATGATGTGAAACAATTCAACAAATTCATAATTTCATCAATAAAGTCAGTGGGTCCTTTCGTCAGTCCATTTAGAAAAGTCGTTTGCCAACATCCGAGTTTGGTGTTCCTGCTATTCATGAATAAAATGTAACTTGTTTTCGAGATAAATTGTACACGGCTTGCAGGACCACTGCAAGTATTCGGTCCGCCACCATCGGGATTAGCATGACTGTCGTTACATTACGCTTTACCTGAGCAGGTTGATTCCTCTGCCTCTACCTCCTCCACCGGGGCCTGCCAGGGGGCCGCCGAGACGACGGATCTGACCCGGTCTGTAAACACAGCATGAAACAAGGTCAACGCAAAACCTACACCAGTCGTGTAGTACTGACACCAGTCCAAGAGAAAATGCCTCAACTGTTTTCTCTATATAGATATCAGTTAGTTACATTACTTGCAGCAGAGGCTATTGGTTCCATTAAAATGAGAAGTCTGGGCCGACCCTCGGAAGACGCCTACAGGGCCTAGTCATAGTTGGCCTAATGGGTTTAATATTACCATCCAAAGTTAAAAGTATATACTTAAACCAGGTTTATTTCTCATTGTTCATGTTTATTCATCAGTTCTGACAGAAGTACGGTGAGCCTCTGTCGCTTCAGTTAGCGCAAAGCCATCTGAGGAGGCGGTAATGTTTGCTAACTAGCTAATCGACTCATGCTACCACACACTGCTAGTCGTATGAATGCTAGCCTGTCACTACAAATATGACGAAAGCTAAATAACCATTCTGGCTTTTTACCTGGATTCATTAGGATCACGTCCGGTTAATTTACGAATATTATCGTCCACACTTTTTAAGCTTTCCTTAGCTTTTTCGAGCTGGTCTTGCAAGCTCCGCACCACTACCGCCATCTTGCTTCCAGTTAGCGCGAATCACGTGTGTTTCTTCTTCTTCTATCCGCCCTTGTCCACTTTTCTTCTTCGCGTTTGCCTTCAGCTGACATGTAACATGTTGGTACAATACCGCCACCTTCTGCTCAGCTTTTAACCCTAAAAGTGATGAGGGGGTTAATGTCACAATCGACTTGCTCGAGTTTTCACTTTCCCTTAATGCGCATATTGTCATTGCCTGAAAGTCATCAAATGTTTCTCTTATAAAAGTGAACAAGACTGTGGTAAGATAAGTGCTGTGTCAATTGGAAACATCTTACCAGCATGCCACTGCTTGACTTACTCGTCAAACCCACATAAAAACAGGCCCGTTTGTTTTAGAATATTTCCTAAAAACAATGAAGAGGAAACAAAGGATCCATCATCTAATGTCATCAAACATCTTTGTAATTTTCACAGTAAGAAATCTAAATCTAACATTTTCCTCATCTGATTTTTTTTGTGTGTGTTTGATTTGTGTTAATACAGTATGTCAAAATAAAAGAAATAAAAAAAATTGTACAGTCACTAAAGAAAGCCTTGCTGCAAAATAGTATTCCCAGTGACATGAGGCTAAATTATGAGCCTTTACTGGAGGTGAGTGGTATTGTTTCAGGGGACCCAGGATACCTAGGATATCCCAGGAATTATAGGACCTTAACTTGTTATATAGTAGTCAGTCAACTCAGAATTTATGACATAAACTGGAGATTTTTACCTATAAACAAACATACCAAAAATTGGATGATATTTGTCAACCCGGCAAATAAATCAAATCTAAACAAAAGACACCTGACTACAAACTGATATTTGCAAAACACAATAAAATGGACGTGGCACCCCCACTTGAAAAAGTTAAAAGACATGTTTTTTTTTTTATACTGTGATAGAACAAAACAGAACAAAATGTTCCCCATTTCATTTGATTTCTCCTGAGCCACAGGTGTGCAGGTGTTCTTTCTCTCTTCTCTGTATGCAGGCCTCTCTCTTTTGAACTGTACAACAAACCGCAGTGAGTTGAGAATACTGGTCGTGAGTCTTAAATTGAAAATGAAATCTCTGTGAGTCCTGCTCTTGCAGCGTCTGCATATCAAAGTGTGAAACAAACATCAAACCGCAGTCAGTTTCCTGGTTCACATCTGCGTGTGCCACAACCTGCAACATTATCCACTATAGGTGTGTTAATAGTGCATCACAACAAATATGATTCAGTGAATACACTTATTCAGATTGGCAATGTATGTGTTACACTACAGGATTTAGCATTAATAACTTCATGCATTACATCCAAGTGCTCTTATCTAATGAGTTATATTCATTATTTGAAACACTGAGGTAGAATGGAGTTGGTATATTGAGGTATACTGTTTATCACAAGGTGATGTCAGCATTAAAGGTTCTACGTGCCAAAGTAGCTGCTGTGCATAAATTATGCAAATGTGTGACGTGGTGACACAGTGTGATGTGACGAAATCACAGAATTAAAGGTGGGATGTTGATGAGAGACCTTTCTATCTGTTAATGTTGTGGGGATTGAAAATACATCTGATCAGTTTTAGTCTTTCTGTACCATCCAATATAATTTTATCTGTTGACAGTTTACATCTGTGTATTTAATGTCTTTTTTCCAACAGGTTATTTTCCAGCAAAGAAGTAAGAAAAAGAAGTAATGGCTTAATTATCTACCAGAACGGACCAATTAATGCAACCAATATATGTGAATATCTGATCATTGTAAGTCATCAATGAGAAGAAGGAGTTGCAACAATACTGAAAGAGTAATTTATTAATGATTTCTCCTGTGTCTGACACAGTGTCTAGTGTTAATCATCATTCTGAGTGCTGGGGAATAATTAAGTGCCACCTCTTTGTCTGAGTTTGTTTTATGATTTGTTCAAACCTCAAATTAGCAGTGTGCATTTTCCTCTGCTTTTCTGACAAAGATCATGGGCAAACCACTGAGGCTCCGCTTAAAACGAATCATGAATCAAAGCAACCACAGATTATGCTTTTCTTCATATTAAAGAAATTCAGTAGAGTTGCACCCTTGCTCTACAGTTCGTATGTGTAGCTTTTGTCTCATAATCATAATAATTGAGTGAAATCGTGAAACGGGGATATTTTGTGACATCGTTATTGGACAATGCAAACGTCACGTCTCAGCAGGCGAGATCTGCGGGGAAAGCATCACACCTCCTGTTTTTCGTTACTGTGTGTCTGCCTCGGCTTGGTCGTTCGGTATCTCTTTCCCCTCTATTCACCTCTTCTGTCTCTGCCCATCGCCAACCAACAATTACCCCTACGTATCCCATTGTTGTGTTGCCATAGTGACACTGGTCAAATCTCATTTCAGAGTGTTTCATGTTGCTGTCCCCCTTGAGGGAAAGATTTGCAGTGGTGGCCCATTAAGCAGATGTCCCCTCCTCATCAGCTAGAGTCTGTTCAATGTAGAGCTAGAGACCATTCATATGCTTCTTTATTAGAGCCTTTTGAGCAACAGGACCATAAATCTATCTTGGCTTGCGTGATCTAAAAGGTCCATTGGTATAGTGGTTTCCAAACCTACTGGAGCTCTACCTCTGTTTGTGACTCACTCGGCTATGACATCCTGTTTTGTTTCACTCCCGGCAGTGACATTTTATTATGACTGAGGTAATATTCTGCAGTCGACTGGAGAAGGGGGTTAGCTGTAGATGACTTCCACTGTAGTAACATCTCATTAGAGGGAATACAGTCGAAAGAACTCACAGGTGAGCCACCCAAGTCCACCAGAGTACAGACTGTGAAACCTGAGGACTCAGATACCAAGTGGTTAATAAACCCTCTAAACTACAGCTGCAACAATTAATCATTTGGGATAATTATTTCATCATTCCTGCCATGTTTCTGTCAAAAAGACAAGCATAATGCAGTTCAGGCTTCTTAAATGAAAAGATTTGCTGCTTCATTTGTAATTTGTGATAGTAAATGAGTGTTAGGATTTTGGACTGTTGGAAAAAAAGCAATTCAAAGATGTCTCTTTGGGCTGCAGGAAAGAGTGCATAGCATTTTCTCAAATTATTATTTTTTTTATAGACTTAATAATTAAAGTAGACATATTCTGCTCATTTTCAGGTTCATGACTTCATTTTGGGTTACTATAGAAGAGGTTTACGTCCTTTAATGCTCCAACAACACATCTGTTTTCTCATACTGTCCAGTGCTGCAGCACTATATTCCCGCTCCATCTGAAATGTTCTGTTTTAGCTCCCGTTTCTTTAAGGTCCATCCCCCCGCAGATAATAATTACTTGAAGCCTTGCGCCAAACAATTTACAGTAGTCGTCATCTCTTAAACCTCAGGAAGTCTGAGAATGGTATTACTGTCTGTAGACATGTACCCAGAAATCAGCTGAAGCTAAAAATGGAAAGGCAAAAAAAAAAAAAAAAAAAAAAGAATGAATCAATGGAAGCAATAGACTTTTTAATGCTTTTATTCACTGACTAAAAGAAGAGGAGCATTCATTCAACATTAATTCAAATCAACATTCGGCAGGTTGACCTCTCAAGTGTACGCCATCTGTCAGTTAAAAGAGGTTTTATATGGAGGTTTGTAATGTATCCTCCCTTTTCTCCACAACAGAACCATGGATCAACACTGTTCTCGATGATAAAATCTGTCCTCTCAGCTGGAGAGGACTCATTCCCTGCAGACTCACCCAAAACATGGCTGGAAAGATTTCAAGTCAGAATTTTCTAGACAATTTGGGGACATTCTTAGAGAGGACCTTTTTTCTAAGTTGGTCAGAGCAATTCTTTATTCTCATCCATGTTAAAAACCAGCAAAATACTTTAGCAGATGTGAAGCCATACAGCTCAGAGTGGATCATGCAGATACATTTCAGTTGAGTTAGACGTGATGTTTATAAAATTGTTCACAGATCTGATCTGGACATTTTTTAAGAAATTAGTGAAATGTATTTAAAATCTGCTCTGCCACCTGAAATCTGGTCTAGCTGTGTTTTGGGTTACGTCTGGTTCCCTGCTTTCAGGAAGAAGGTAAAACCCACTGCTATGTGCTCACTTAACAAACACAATCACACAGGAACATAACGCTCAGAATATTCAACATTGAGGATGGTAAAACCATTTTCGCAAAAAACACACAACAACATAGCCTCTGATTTACAAAGTCTGTGTGATTTTATAATATACTTCATGTTCAGAAATTGAACCCGGACATGTGTTGCATAAGAGTATACCACGGTAATGCATTGTTGATACCTATACAAATATGCACTGTGTGAGTTTATATATCTATTTATATAGTTTATATTTCTTCCTCTATGGTTTTCTAAAGACGCAGCCGGGCGCTGTCAGCACTGCTTGTGCCCCCTTGTGGCCACTAGTAAGACTGCTGTTATTGCAAACTGTCCTGATTTTAAACAAATGCACAACATTCGTACCACGATAAAACTAGGGGCCGTCTAGCCAGTCTCACAGAGACCAAGAGTGAGCCCGCCGTCACCGCTGCTGTCGCTGGGCTGGCTGACCAGAATCAAAAGATCTTAAAACTAAAAATGATAAGATTTTCATAAATCATCATAAGGCCAAGTATTGTCATTGCAAGTTCTTATTAGTTTGTACGTCTTCATTTCTACTATGTGACAGTGAGAAAAAGAAAAAGAAAATATAAAAACAGAACCAAAACAGAGAGAAGAGTGTGGATTATATGCATTCCTCTTGCATAGTTGTGAGGCTGGAATGGGCAGCAGGCCTGCCTGCCTGGCTAATTAGGAGCTTTGGCTCTCCAGACTTGACAAGAAAGACTTTGTTTAGCAGCCAGAAACATCAGAGCCACAGTAGCTGAGATCTAAATGAAGATAGTTGGCTGACACTGAGCATGAATATCTATCAGTTCCTTGATATAGCCAGCCGCTACACACAAACCTCTGGGATATGAACCAGAGCAACTGACAGAGTTTGGCCAGGTTATGCAATCAGTGCCATTTTGTTGTTTCTTCTCAAGAAATGCAGCGTGACATGATAATACCCTTAATGTCACTGTTATGCTGGGATCATCATCATACACTTACTGCAAAACCAGTTTTAGTGTCAGCTATGGCTGGAAGTAAAAACTGGAGGCTCTCAGTGTGGCCAGCTGCTAAAGTCCTTGCTCTGTATGAACCTCTCCTTCTCCCGGATTATATCAGAGTCCACACACATCTCTGTTACACAGGACTGATTTTATACCAGTGCAATGCACATCCAGTGTTTTTCTCCAAGTAACAGAAACATATATCAAGATGTTAATCTGATTCTTCACATTCCTGTAGAGTCCAGCCCTGTGTGAGCCCATTCAGAGGTCTTGCATGTACTGGTAGTAGTCTATGGTCTTAGCATTTCAATAAAAAAATAAAACAAACAGGAAGCGCCTGAACTCTCACATTGTGACGAAGAAACCCTGTCCTTTAATGGCAATCCCTTCAGAAACAAGTCAACCTTCCCTGAAACTCTTTGAGAGAAGGCGTTAGGCCCAGAACCAACTCACTGCCTCTCTTTGACAGCTAGTTTGAGTTTCCAAAACATCCCAGAGTCAACATCACCAAGTCTCAAGCTGGCATCGAGTCTGAGCAAAGATCAAAAGTGGATGTGAAACTGGTCGTGTGTGTGATGTGTGTCTGCCTGTGGCTCTGAGCCTGCATTTAGACTGATGCAGATCTGACACAGTCTGCTGCTTTGGTACTAAAATAACACACTAACGCTTCTGTCCACGTCAATACTATTAAGTAGCAGGAAAGAAGTGTCAAATCCCACTTTTTGTATTTGAGCCTGGTAGGACAGACTTATCAGGTCCCTGTATTTCAACAGTTGTAATAAACTGACGACTGTCTCAGATGGACTACATGAGAGGCCAGCTCCGTGGAATCAATTACTCATCAGGCCACAGAGGGAACCCTGTTGTCTTCTGGGATATCTCTATGAATGCATATAAATAGCAGAGAAAAATCTAAACAAAACAAAGAGGTCAAAGGGGCAGATTGAACTGGCCGTAACCACACAAATGTACAGTAACTGCAGGTAATGGTCTCCTGAATAATGGACAGCCCATCTCCCCTCTAGAGCCTTCAAACCTGTCATTTAATGGCAGAACTCGTTAAAAATAAGTCTCTGCTGGCTTTGTGTTTCTGTCTGCATGTGCTGTTAAGTAAGTCCAGCACAGACATGAGGTGCCCCTCTGCGTCCAGACTGACCATGTTCTGTGTGTATTCATGTGTTTTGATGTTTTTTTTTTTTAACCTGGCAGACTGATTGAAAAAGATGAACCCAACTCACTTCATGGACACAGTAGTTAGTCCTACATTTCAGCACAGTTGGCTTCATGTGTTACCTTTAGTGTACCGGACACAAAAGGCCTTGAAATGGCCTCAGTATGCTGAAGCGTTGAGTGAAAGCACAGCTTGGTGTTGCAGTAACACACGTTAGAAACACGGTCGACCTTTGAAAGGGTGACAAACAGCCACCTCTAAATAAACAGGTATCACACCTCCGCTCTGCTCAGACCAGCTGGTAATCTGGTGTGACTAGTCAACACAAGCTGCATCCCTGATCTCTTCCAAAACATATCAACTCATTCAAAGTAAAAAAAAATATAGCATATATATATATAGAGTCTAATTTCCATGCAGACACTAGCCGTGTAGTATCTGTTTGCTAGTCAGACTGCCTGAGCAACCCCCGTTTGGAATGTCCTGTTCCTAGCAGATCTCTAGCAGCGGATCACTTTACAGTTCCAAAAGCCGGGGGCTGAACACTTCCACATTGAATTTGACCTTGGCCACGGGCACACTGGCCTTTGTCCCAGCCGGGAGGCTATAATCTGTCAGAAAGTAGCTTGTGGAAGCATCTGAGGGAGTGTTCAGCCCCGACGTGTTCTGATATTGAACCGAACCTCCTCGTCCTCCTTGCCTTTAGTTTTACATTCACTCACTCCTCACAGTGAAACAGGTGATGGGAAAAACAGAGAGGGAGAAATATGGTGTTGAACAAATATGGCTGACATGGTCCAACTTTGTCACACTATAGAAGGAAACTGCACTCGAGTGACAGCCCTTGCTTTGCTCTGTGACGCCTCAGTAACATGCAGGAATTTGGCCACATTGTACAAGCTGGGCACCAACGCTGCATACCCTTATCAAGTGACATATGATGTATATAGTGACATAACTATGCCTACGTTTTGAACACAGGGTTCAGCCTCTAACACAACATTTGACCAACCTTTGCATAAAGGTCTGCTTTGGTCTCTTTTGACAGCAACCACACAACAGCACAGCTGACATTTTGCCTCATCCAGCACAGTCTGGTCCACAGTATAGTAAGGGCAGAGTTTAGACACACAAAAACAAAATGGTAGTTGTCAGTGTGAGAAGTGTGGAGTGGAACCACTACGAGTCAGGACAAAAGAAATGTCATGATGGAAAGCACTAGAACGAGGTGTAGAGTAGAGAAGAATACTGGACCAGCCTCCTGCCAGTGTGTGCATACATGGGCACTTCAGATAGACTTGTGTCTGGGTTTTAGTTTGTTCCACTGTGGTCTTTGGCAGCATAAAACACATCGAGGGAGGAGAACAGATCCAGTGACTCCTGTTACTCGTATGAGTGAGCTAGAGGCCTGAGCTATTGTAACTTTCCCTCCGACTGTACCCTGAGAACGAATGACTTCTGTTCCTGTTTCCTGCTGCAGCAGAAGTGATAAGACTACACTGCCTAACATGATCCCCCCCTTAAATACACACACACACACACACACACACACACACACACACTCACACACACTCACACACACTCACACACACTCACACACACTCACACACACTCACACACACACACACACCACATGATGGCTGCTGACAACTTGTTCACTCACACACACACACATTCATACCATCTTATTCACACGTTTCTACTAGATACTTCTGAATGCTTACATGAAAACTTGTGCAAAAAAAAGAAATACAGGCACGCTCCAAGAAAAATTAAAACAAATGCGTGCTGAAACATTAACTACTGTAGCTTCTAATATTGCCTCCTTAAAGGGCGAGCTAACACAACAAACAAAAACACAGCTAATAATAAATTGGGGAGAGCAGAGGTTTGAAAAGCAGACTCGAGAAGCTTTCAGGCACGAGATGGCTCAATATTTAGCTATAGGGGATGACAGAAAGAGATCACGGAAAAGTCATTTCCCCACTGATAGTAGTTCTGAAAATGCTATGCTATATTGTTACTATATGTGTGTAACGTAATGTGCCTGTCAGCAATGTCCCACTGGCAGAACTTTGTCTCACCTCTCCTCTCCTTGCCAGAACAACACAGAGTTATTTGCACGCCATCATCACTAAAATATTGGTGTGTTTTGGTAAAGAAGCAAAAAAAAAAACTGAAGCAATAATCAAGACGCCTTTCTGCTCTTGTGCTTTTGTCTACATTGTCTTCATCATCCAGATTTGTGGCCTGAACTTTCCCAAAATATCTATATGATCACCACTTGTCATAACATTGGCTTCTGATAAAGATTGCCCTTGAGCCTCCATTCCAGAAGACCTTCTTCATGATTAGAACAGAAGACATTTTCCAAATGTGAATATTATAGTTAAAGAAAAATGCAATTCTGTTCTAGCTAACCATCACTCAGGAAAACTCAAAGCCCCTCCCCTTATTCTGAGCAGAGACATGAGGGCTCTCAAACACTGCGATCTGATTCCACTGTGCAGCCAATATCATGAGGGGAGTTGAGCAGGCAGGAAACAGAGGAGGGAGCACACACACCGTGTGTGAGGGTGGATTTAGTAAAATCAGCTGTTTAAAATCGGTTGTTTGTCAAGATCCATTTGCTCAGATCAGATTATCTATGTTGAAATTACATTCTACTATATATCGCTGTGATTACCCCCTCCTGATCAGGCGATGTCTACACACAATACACTAATAACATGTTATATCTCAGATAAAGGAGCAAAGTTGTGCTCTAAAAAAACAAAATGGCAGGAAAAAAGTGCAGGGGGAGGAGTAAGATAAAAACCAACATATTTTGGTCTGAATGTGTTACGTTGGTATTGCGATTGCCTCCAAGTGTGTGAGTGTACAGCCACAGGCAGCCTTTAAAAGAAACTCTTGGTACCAGAGTGCATTTATCCTGAGATATGGACCAAGGACTAGGGAGATTATCATGGCTAAACCATCGAGGTCCCTTAACACATAAGCAGACGTTTGGTAACCGCAGGCCCACCAACTCATCGAACAATTCATTCAGAACGAAGCAAAGTGCCGACACATTGTATAACTCTGGTTCCATATCAGTCCGAGGGGAAAAATTGCAGGTCGACCTTGTAAACTACAGACCTTGATATGGACCTTCACAGTCTGCAATGTCTTTGCCCCGACTTCTAAAGTGCCATGGTGTGCACAACAGTAACTGAGCTGAAGCCATTTGGGAGGGTAACTTTTCAAACAATGGCTAGGTGACAGTATTTGCCTGCAGAAGTAAGGCTCAACCCAACTTTGATTTTGCTTGTAAAATCCCAACTCAGCTCAGGAAATGCCTTAATAAGACCCAAGCATATCACAGCAGCCACAATACCGGACACCAGATGGAACGATACCTGGTCCAGCTCATACTCAAAACTAGGGTTTTGTGGAGCACAATATATTTCGTCTGGCTCGAGCCCTGAACATGGCATGCTCATTCTTCCACAGAGCGTAAACAACATGTTTCATTTATTAGGGCAAAGGCATTATGTTGGTAAATTTTCAAAGTTAGAATCAGACTATGAAAAGGCAATTATGATTCAATCAAAGTAATGCCTTCCCCCTAGTTAATGGAAGCCAGCTAGACAGATCCACTGTGCCAGACAGAAGTTGTTACAACTACATTCAGTTCAGACATTAACTGGGCCCAGCATGTCCTCTATGATAGCATGGATTTTCTTCCACGGCCACTCTGTTCCCCACATCATCTACTGCCGATATTAAACATGTGCAATGAGCCATCCTTTAGTCTATATCAACCTTAATCTTTAAAAACAAATGTATGATTAGGTTTGCTGACACCCCGAACCATGGCGGAGCGAGGGTTTATCAGATGGCAAGATAAACAACACTGTTAATAACAACAACAAACAACTGTATCCAGAAAACAAGGGGCTGTTTCCAAGGCAACTGTGACTCAAGAGGAAATAAAATAAAAAAGACAATATCTTACACTCACTGATTGTTTCACACACCCTACTCGACCACTGTCCTGGTCAAAGTGATGTTAAGAGCCTACCTGAGACTGACAGAGAAAATCTTCACCACAGAAAAATGCCAAATGACCCAAAACCTTGTTGTGCTGTAGGTGCCACTTCTTGGAAAAATAAACAGCCTTGGCCGTTAGTGGGACCTACAATGTCCAAACTTATTTAGGCAGCAGCTGTGGCTGTTTGTGGCAAGATGTGCATCTGCCAAATTTCTGCGGAAATGATAGCTATACAGTAAGCCTTCAATATTAACAAAAACCTGACTGGCCAAGAGAATGACACAATGGGAGTTTAGTTACATTCAGTACACACTTATCTTTTCCCTGTTCTTTAGCATGAAAGGTTTTACTCCATGACAAGAAATAAATAGTTCTTGCCCTCAAACAGCTGGCATGACTGCAAAACCTTAGGAAGCTTTGCCTACAGAGCACTGGTGTTGTTTTAGCATGGCCTCACCATTAACTGTGAAGTAGTCACAGAGATTTCTATGTATGGCATTATGGAATGAAAACCCTTTTTCTGGTTTGAGTAATGCACAACTAATTAAAGATTTCTAAATTTCAGAGCCTTTCAACTTATGATCACACTCTGCTGTCTTCTTTGACTTAAGGACATTTTTCGATAGAAGGGCTCTGAAATAGTGATACAAGTCTTGATCTCTAGAGGAGAGGAAAGGCAGCTATATTCACTGTGAATATAGAACAAAGTTGCAAAGATTTACAACCAGCTCACTACAGATCAAAACAAAACAGAGGTGGAGTGAGTGGTGCATTGACAGGCTGAATCTTATAGTTTGGCTCTGAATGTCGTTTGGAAGACGAGGCTCCCTATGTAATGGACTAGTGAGGTTTCTTAAAAAGTCGACAGGTAAGCAGGGTGGGAAGTGTGTTGACTGCAAGCATGTAACAATATTCTCCGCAACACCATCAGTAAGGTGCTCAAAACCCTTAATGAAACCATTCGGCTTTGGAATGCCTCTCACTTTACAATGGACATAAATCTGAGTCATAGGACTGACATGGCTGTTGCTGAAAACAACATTAAAACTGATAAGCACCTGTCTCATTACAGTGGACACTTCCACTCTGCTGGCAAGGCTCTCAAACTAGTGGTAGAGTGCACAAGGTGCTCTTTCGGAACAACAGCAGAAGCAGCTATGGTTGTGTTTCCAAGGAAGTGATTGATCGGTTGTTTACAAACTCCAACTTTTGTCAGAGTGGAGCAGACAGACAGACCGACACAGAGCAAATATTTCAAAAAGAAACAAAAAAGAAAAAGAAAAAAAAAAGACTTTCACAACTAAAGCTAGTAGCTTTTGCTGGAACACACATTCCCCTCCCCTAAATCCCACCGGTCCATCACTCAACCCGCCTGCCTGTCCTGTTCTAGCGGTGAGCAGGGTAATTATATATCTGTATTTAAATACACACAAAGCCTATACAGGCAAGGGAACCACCACACAGGTAAAACAAGGTTATACACAGAGCAGGGAGATCAAAAGCGGTCAAATAAAAAAAAGAAACAAAAAAGAATAAACAAATCATAGTTACATCATACAGAGGCTCTGGAGGTTATTATGGTGAAGGATAGACATCGAGTTCTGAATACTTGTTGATCAAGACCAGACCAGACTGGGCCAGACCAAAGCACACTGAGAGCAGCAGAATGACCTGATTCAGCAGACTAATTAAAATGGTCATAACTCATGAAGTCTAGCCTGTGGTCAGAGCACACAGATTGGTATGCCGTCAAACTGAATGAATATCGACTAATTATCAGGAGATATAGAATATCCTATTTTAATTGGGTAGTCTTAGTTGGAAAAGTGATTTAAAACATTTGTCTGTCCAATTTACTGGCTTACTAGATAAACAAAAGGCAAAGCTAGAAAACTGAATCATTTAGAAAGTGGTAGGACTTCATGCGTGCTAAAATCCCCGTGAAAGAAATGCAAAAATAAAAGTAAAATAAAAACAACCAGCTCACATTAGTTCATATGATGTAATTCCAAGATTGATATAAAGATCCAGTTGAGATTTCTCACTTAGGTCTGCTTTAGGCCTCGTACAGAGGTCTGAGTTGACTTGGACTTGGTTAGTCTGACCTGGTCTTGATGCACTTTAAGCTGTGATGTGTTGCATTTGTCATCCCTGCCTACATGCCCATGCTGAAGGCGTGCAGCTCGCGGTGGAAGTGCTGGGTTGGTTCAGACAAAACCAGGCTGGAATCCAGGCAAGGGTGCCAGACGCGGCCGAGGCCCAGTGACACCTCCTTGACCAGGTTGTGAACCGGGTCGCCCTCCATGCACACCGACTGGTCCGGGTCGAAGTCGATGCTCTCCTCGGAGACGGTCAGGACACGAAGACTGGAGCCACGCAGCCGAGAGATGGCCACCAAGTTATGTGACCATACAGTGTAACCTACAAAGGGAGAGATGTTCATTGAGGTTGGACTAATCAATGATTTAATCAATACAATTCAAGATGAATAATGAAAATGATACCACTCAAAATACCACTGGATACAAATGATGACATATTATATGATGATAATATGATGATACTATAAAATACTATGAAACACGTGGTTGCCAATTTACTGTAATTTTCTTTTGTTTCCCCATTCATACGTTCCTTACATAGATGCCTAGATGAACCAACTTGACCTTATTCTAGACAAAGAAAATGGAACAGATGGCAGTTGCTAAATGTACTGACAAAACAGTAATATCAGCAATATCAAGTGGTTTGCAGGGAAAATATGCTATTGTCAGATGTTTGAGATTTGGCTCCCCACACAGAAAACGGCTTCACATCAGAAATTAAACTGCTGCAGTTACCCACAGTGCTACAAAGACCATTGGCCTCTTTCTGCCCATCGTTTTGTTCATTTGTTGGTTGGTTCAATCGCACTGCTCTAATCAGCACAAAGCAGAAAGTGGTTTTCAGCGGAAGTACACCCACTGTATACTTCCCATATGACACCAAACATCAGATGGACCAAGTTGGTAACTGACTTGTGAACATAGCATTTAGCAGCCAATGAGCCATGTATTTTTCTCAGGAGTTGGTGGACAGCAAAGGAGAGCTAAGGTGAGCTAAGGGAAGACTGAGGATGTAGGGTGGCCAGAAAAAATATATATAAAAAGATTGATTCAATAATGTACAATAATTCAATAAATGTTGATTTAAGATTTAGTGGTTGCACATGGCATTGAAAAATAACTTCTGTAGGTGCCATTATCTTGAGTTACCACGGGTACAATTAATGGGGCCACTAAAAAACAGCTGACATTAGCCATGGAAAGTTTTGGATAGTACACTCGAATGTCAAAACGTAATCAGGTTTCAACAACAGATCTAGAAGGAATGTGTAGTAGTGATAACATGTGACTTGAAGCTATATGGCATTAGAGTTTCAGTCAGTACTTGAACACCCAACCTTTTCTGTTCACACTGCTGCCATTTGGCAAAAGATACAAAGTAACCACTGCTTTACCACCAGACTAGGAAGAAGCTTCATTTTTCACACCGTGAGACTCCTCACCATCAACACTCCAGAGAGATGCAGCCGGACTCGAAGGCAAAACCTTTGCAAATAAATCTACCTTGTACCTCGTTTCTCTATTTATAGCAACCAACAATGGTAAAGTCTAACACAGATCACTCCAATGAAGCCTGAGCAAACATATAAACTATATTTAACTACTTCAACCACTTATGTGCGTCATAATAAAGATGGCCCAAAAGACCAGAATAATACTAAAGTCACTTTATGGTGTATCCCTGCATTAACAAGCTGAACTCACCATGTATCACCAGTACAGCCAGCTGAGTACATCTCCATGTCAAGAGGACCAATGGGTCTTCATTTCGATTGACGCTGAGGTCAGGGAAGTCGGGGTCATCCCTCAGGAGCAGGAAGTGAGTCAGCGTTTTGTTGTACTGCTGAGAGATGAGCTCCAATGTGGCGTCGGACACCAGTGTATTGTAACTGTCGAGGTGGAGGCGCTCCAGAGGAAGGCTTGGCTTTAAGACCCTGAGCAGCTCTGTGCTGTCCACCTCCAGGGCCATGATGTACACTCGCAGGTTGGCACTCACACGAACCTGAGGAGGATCATGTAAACTTGAGTTATATATGGAGAGAAGTTGGAGGCAGCAGTGCAAGAACAACTGTTGTTTCAATTGCATAGGGCATTTCAACCAACATTTACATGTAGTCATCAAATGGAGCAAGTGGCTGGTGGGGAATTATTTGGCTGAGAAACTGAGAAAGTATATATCTAAATGGGGTATAAGGGGGTTGTTGCATTACCAGTGCCTTCCAGTCGTCCTCTGTAGCTGTTCCTTCAACTGGTTTGAACTCCAGGGCAGCGCCATTTAGCAGCAGGGAGAGGCGATGGAGCGGAGTTCGCCGTGGAGATGCCAGCAGACCACAAAGCTCAGATGTCAAATCAGAGAAATCCAGAGCCAGAGAGTGAAGATTAGATAGACGATCCAGCTCTGACGGAGAGATGAGTGGACCTGAGGAAAATTCAAGAGGTGATTTGAACTAATATAACACAATTTAATTGCAATCACAGTTACAAACAGATCCTTCCAACACATACCCAGCTGGTGGTCCAGTAAACTGAGGTGCTGCAGGGTCTCAGCTGAAGGATTTGACAAGCAGGCCAAGGAGCAGGGAGTTACCAGACCCAGCATGAAGCTACAAGACAACCACCTCAGCTGCCTGCTGTTAGACAACAACTCCATGAACAACTGCTGGATTCTGCAGAGAGCACAGAGGAAGGGTAATGAAGACAGGGATGATGAGAATTAGCATCAATTCACTTAACCAGAAGAGACTACAGCTGCCTGAGAGCTGTTTATGTTAGTTCAAATGAAATCTCAAGCAAAAACCCTTTTGAGCGAGCAAAGAAAATCACAATACTATCAGGATACACATTTGTATAAAGACAAAGATAACAATGGGGAAACACTGCACTGAGATGACTTAATTTATTAATCATATTTTTTCAGTTTATTAATCTCTGTTGTGGCCTTTAGATAATTCAATACAAGCATTTACTCAACGTACAGGGTCTACTGAAAAATCTAGATTGTGTGAAATTCTCAGACCTGTCCTAAGGACATGAAGAAGAAGGTGTCCACTGACATCACATTCTCATGTAATGCCACCCACCTCACTACCACTGAGTTGTAAAGCAAACCCACACTGGTTGCTATGAAGGACTGTGATATCAAAAGGACAGACCATCACGACTAGTAATAATCCATACACTGTTCTGGACAATAAATTGGCTGACTGCATTGAATTAAGTCCCATAATTGAATACCCTGACAGACACAATCATATATACAGTATACACAGTGCAACAGCAGTAAACTAACATTAGACTCAACAAAGAAATGTCTCCAAGCCCATGGTGAGATAACCCTAACATCTACAGCTTATATTTGAATCAGATTTGAAGCGCTGGCATGAGGACAACTTCAGATTTGACAAACGTTTCTAAAAGGTATACAATATATCATCATTTATAATTATCAGTCTCTAAACAATCCATCTCCAGAGACTGATACTGCTCCTAAGCACTCAGAGTTACATTAAAGCAACAGTTTGTTGACAGAACACTGCTCACACACAGCAAGTGTTTTATGCAGACAGGTTGTTATGATGCGGTGTGGTGATGCTGGAGCAGTGTTGTGCCAAACTGTCTGAAGAACATCTACCAATTTGTTAATTATTATCAT
This sequence comes from Sparidentex hasta, assembly GCA_030272975.1. Lineage (NCBI taxonomy): Eukaryota > Metazoa > Chordata > Actinopteri > Spariformes > Sparidae > Sparidentex > Sparidentex hasta. The sequence goes on from JARJLU010000742.1 coordinate 19,624, forward strand.
TCTGAAACACCAAAAACACAGTCTTTTCAATTCCAAGTAAGGGTGCCAACAGTGCCATTTTGTATATAACACTCCCACACATTCACAGAATATCAAAATCACAACAAATACTATCTCGTCCATTCATGCTCTGCAATTACTCATCGCAATATAACGCCATGTTGCAGTCTTATACAAATTCTATTTGCAATCCACAAACCACTCTCTGAACAGAAACAAATGCTGAATCTGAACATTTCTGACAGTGGACAGAAAATGACTGATGTTGCTGTGTTCGAGCTTACTCATTGATCTTTTTGTCTCCCTGGTGAATTTGATGTAGGTTGGAGCTGTCCAACAGTCCCTCCTGCTGGAGAATACAGGTGTCTCCATATAGACTCAGCTTCTGCAGATTTCTAGAGAAGAAGAGAAAGAATGTTAGAGGTACAGAGTAGAAATAGAGACATTCAGTACAAGATTAATCTACGCTAACATGTCCTCTTAGCCATACTTAAGATGTTTTTGGAGCAAAATGCTCCGTTTTGAACGTACAGGCAACTGGCATTACACAAAGATATGTATGTTTTAGCCATTTAAGCAATATGTTCAATTTAACATTTAAAACAGATGGGTTGGTTTCCTCTTGTGGTCAAGAGGAAATAAACACTAGTGAGTGTTGAGGTAAAAAGTGCGAGGTGACAGTAATTGAGACATCTGTGTCATAAGAAAAGTATAACAAGCCACAATTTTGTGCGCATGCTAAACAGACTGACCTGATAGACAGCTAAGCCTAAATTGCAGTTTAGGAGTGGGAATCACAGAGTAACTCACCATACAACGCAAATGTTGATGCTTTTAAAAAAACAGTCAAGGGTTCACAATGTTCACAGAGTTCACAATGGACCCACTTACAACACGCTTTCTAAATCTATTTGGATGATGATGTTGAAAATCACCACTGTACCTTGTGGGAAAAGATTATAAACCACAAGTGCAACATGCAGCCACACATGACGTGGGCCTACCTACTGGTTACAGTGCACATTAGGCTTCATGCAGCCTACTTCCTGGAAATCAGCTGAGAGCAAAAAACAAGCTTCAAAAAATGTGCAGCTACTTAACCTGCTAATTAGGGAACAATTACTTACCTATACTCATTACTTTAAACATTTCCAATATCAGCTGATTTGTAAAAGTTAGCTTCATGAAAAACTGACTTTCTGTCACCTGATAACATGGGAGCGTACGTTAGATATGGCAGCTGGTGTTTGTTATCAGTGGTCAGCAGGTTAGAACGGGCAAAAAATAGTGAAGGGCAACAAAATAGATCAGATAACATCATTAGTGGAGAATGGCATATTTTATATATATTCTTATTGCTGGTTTGCTTTTGGCAGTCTTGTAATAAGGAACTGAGCAGGGCCTGCAGACTGCAAAGACTGGATTTGAAGAAGAGTTAATGTACGGTTTTGTACTGACAGAAAAAAGTAATGTTCCAACCACTGTAACCTTTGTTCATTTCCATATTCTGAGTTGTCTCTAGCTTCCAATATTCTCCACTGAAACCACATTAAATAGCTGAGCAAATTCATTGTGTGCTGACACCCTGACATAGGTTTGTCGGTGGGTTTTTGAAGTGTTGAAAGCTGCTCAATGAGAGGAAGCCATACAGCAGAAAAGGATTGAGCCCCCTCAGCAGAACTAAGACATGAACTGCACGGCTTTGGGTGGGCTGCTAGTTCAATGCGATAAATGACCGTGGAGAATAATAGAGAATGTGGGAGAAGGTATGACGGACAGCAGCTCTGCACTACATCCAGGGATCCTAACATTCAAAGTCTCACACATAGTGGTTACCTCCATAGCAGAAAAGAGCCAAGCGGCTGAATTTCATGTATGCAACACATAAGTGAATATATCCTCCAGTGCGCAACGAAACACAAGAGCTAAATGTATATACACATACACTGCATGTGTGTGTATGTCAGTGCTGATATCAGCAAGTCACAGCCAACAAAGCCTTCTCTAGCCACCACCAGTGCTGCATTGTATCTATTGGTATGAAGACCCCGATGTAACACAGAAAATAGAGCTGGCAACAAAAAAAACGCAGACGAGCGTTTGACTTGGCGTCAGCACGCCATAATTTGATGTATGTATGCGTGGAAATAATTAGTTAAATGCTATTGTATTACCAGCATCTTGAGGGGTGTGATGATAACGTTAGCTACCAACTCCACTGCAAAGACATGACCCGCTTACGTAACACCTAATGTCAGGGTTTGTTTATAGCTAAATAAGCTAGCTAGCTGCTAACTTACTGCGACGCATCAGATACCATGACATTACAAACGATTGAGCGGCTGTCATGCTAATTCCTGTTTAAAATCGATTACAAACGAACATTCACTAAGGGATTTTAGACGCATTATATGTTCACCCTACCTGTTGTTACGGATGCTGGTGAACACACACAGCACCTGGTCCAAATAAGTGGCCATGGCGTCTCTCCATCGCTCGGAGAGCTGCGGGTCATTATCGGGACCCGGAGGCTGGTCCATCCTGGTGGACGACGGGTCGCTGTTCAGAGGACTCAGGTAGCCTTCCACCGGTGCGAGTTCAAGCTGCAGCTCACGCACGAAGGAACCGAACTTCCGCATGAGGAACTCCAGCTTCGGGTTCTCCTCCGAGCTGGAACCGCCACCGTTACACCCACCACCTATCCGCAGTTTGAGCTCGGTCCACAGCGCAGGGTAGAAGAGACACTCCCTCCATCGTGAACACACGGCCGAGGCCCGGAGCTTGTCTCGGTCGGACAGAAAGGAGAATATGTGAACGATAAGCTCGCTGGGCAAAGCCATGGCTCCGACACCCCCGCACAGAGCCATGGCGAGCTAAGAAAGCTGCTGTCAGAAAGCCGACGAGATACAAATTAAATGTCACAACCGTTTTTAAAAGCCCAGCGCGGCGGCGGTGAGTATCGGCGACACTTCTTCCTCTCGGTGAAAACAAACGTTTTAAAGCTTTGCCTTCAATACTATTGGACCGCACCACTGCGTTTGAGTGCACGGGGAACAAAACAATCCTCAGAAATATTCCAAAAATGTCTGTGACGGAAAATCTGTCCTTGTTTGTATTTGGAAGAATTACGATTTTTCTTAGTTAAACACATAAAGGTTTAGTGACATTTCCACTCGAGTCTTGGTAAGCTCTGATTGCATCGCCTCATGGTCAAGTGAATGGTTTGGTCCTGAGTGCCGTTATTTTTGCCATGCTGCCTTCCTCCACTAAGAGGCGCTGTTCCGCAGCAGGAAAAAAAACTCCACTGAAGCCAACACGTGATCTTTATTTTGGAGCCTGCTCCCACCCACCCAGACACCCCCCACCATTCACCCCTCTCCAAAGACATTACAGGGCGAAAAACAACCACAGCATTAAACTGAAGTGGCAACTGTCTGACAGAACAGTCTGAAACAAGTTTAACTTTTGTAGAACTACAACAATGCGAAGCAATAAAATCCTTAGCTCTCAGGCTCCCTCCCAAAATGCTCTCACAGATATCTATGACACAAAAGAAAACTCACCAAAGTGGGTCTGCTACAATATAGGAATGTAATGTAATATAACAGACATTCAAATGAATGAGATATACAACTGTGGTGGACAGGTGAATAATAGTAAACACAGCCCTCTAATAAACGTGTAGAAATGAAGTGAAGTACATACATGATGAGACCTCTTTGTACACATGTAAGCATATACTGTGACTTATACCTATTCATAGACGTTAGAAATAAAATTGACATCTTCTCTTTACTGCACCGATTTTTCATGTTTAGATAATAATTTGTGCTTTGATTTGTCTGAATTTTGTTTGTAATTATATTTGCATCGTAATATTGGAATGAGTGCATGGACATGTTCACAGTAAATCATGGCACTCCAGTGCACAGTTTCTTTCTTTTCTTTTTTTAAAATCCGAAATCATGTTGGAAATATGTGCACATGTATAATTGATATCAATGGTTCTTTACAAAGAATGATGACCACAACTGAGAGGAAGATGAAGAACATGAATCTTTTTGGCACAGGAAACGATGTGCTTGCTTTTGTTTTTGAGGTTAGAAAACATTTGTTATCAATTCTTCCATGCACGCTGTCCTTCAGCAGTGTGAGAACAGTGGAAGTCCTTGCATCTATCAGCATAATGCACGAGTGTCACAAATGGATGTTTGGTTCATGAAAACTATTTATTTATTGAAGTTTAGTTAGAGTTGAGCAGGCACAGTGTATGTGTGGAGACAGCACTTTCTCCAGTGCATTCTGACACAGTCGTGTCACACAGCTACATAAAAACTAAAATTGTACTTGGTGAAACATGCACAGTGTTCATTCTTCAATTGATTATAAAACAAACAGACCAGCCTCCACCGCTAAGCTCCCGGGAAGGGAATGTGATGGTGAAACAGCGCTTTACAACTGAAAGGTGTTTATGGAAAAATTGCTCTGCTTCTGGTAGAGTGGAGGCAAGAAACAGTGGTGTATCTACAGTACAAGATGCAGGTACAGCAATGTCAACAGGTGACAGTTTTCAGTTTTCCATTTGCCAACCTTTCTTCTGCAGCCCAAAGTAAAACCTTTTTCAATTTTGTGGATTTTGAATAACATTTCCACTCAAGTTTATATGCTTATATTAAAAACAGTGTACCAAGGGTGAATTATGAGAGTGGGAAGAAAGGTCATTTGATCAGGCCTAGGGTGTTTGTGACCCAAGGTGAGGGGCGAGAGGAAAAGGAGGAAGTTTTATAAATCTTACAATGAATGGCTGTGTGTCAGTAAACTTTTCTTTGCAATATTTGAATACTGTTTGTTTTTCACATGGTGGGGGTGTTTGAAAGTTGCCACCACCCAACAGTGGTTTGGGTAGTGGCAAACTATTTAAACCATCTTTACTACCTTCAACATTAAAGTGATGTACATGTGATTTCATCAAAAAATTATAATTCAGTAATGTAGTTATTCTGAACTTGGCCATTTTTCAAAGTAAGTCATTTTAATTTTGACAGCTTATTTAAATACTAATACTTAAATAACATTAATTCCATTCAGCTTCCATCAGACCATCTCTCTTGATTGATTCCTTAATGGTCTTGTGTTGAAAGAAAGAAAGTGTGTGTGTGTGTTTTCACCAACTTCTTTCCTTTTTGAGGTGCCTTCAACCTAAAAAGATACCTGCTTGTTCCTCTATACATTTTTATTATACCTTCAACAACTGCGACTGATTCACTATTTAAAAAGTTTCAAATGATCCCAATGTCGGTAGGGTTTAAAAATAATCTTGCAGTAAAAGGCAACACTTTAGATGCATGAGTGCTTTACTGGATGCAACACCAAACCAGTTAAGTTGAGCAAGTAGGAGGACTAAGTAGACGTATGTGTTCTTTTTTCTTTTCAAGGAAAACATGGATGTAAGACAAACTTGAAGGATCCAATTAGTGATGACATACGCACCAAGCAGCCACAACATTAAAACCACTGACACTGATAACATTGATTGTCATAGTTCATTTTGTGTTATGTTCTGATATCATGGCTCTGTGTCTTGTGCTGTGTTCTTGGATTTCCATGCCCTCTTGTGTTCTCTTGTCCTTTCAGTGTCTCCTGTGTATTCCCCTTGTTGCAGTTTGTCTCCCTCTGTCTGTCAGTGTTTTCTCCTCTGAGCTTCCCCCCTCGTTACCTCACCTGGCCTCCTCCGTCCTCTCTCTCCTCACCTGTTCCTCGTCTTGTCATTAGTGTCTGTGTATATAGTCTTTGTCTTCCCTCTTGTGTTTGTCTGTTCATTGCTTCTGTCTGCATCTGCTCCTGCTAGTCTTATAGTCCTCCTGTTTCTCCTTGTTTACCCCCAGTCTCCTGTTTTTTTCCCATTTGGTATGTTTTTGGATTTTGATTCTTGGTGGCAGTTTGATTTGTGCTTCGTCTTTTGTTGGTACTTTGTTTGCTGTTTTGATACTTTGCCCATTTTCCCCCTTTTTACTAGCTTGTGAAGATAGCTCCCTTTGTTTGTTTGAATTCAGCTTTTTGATTATTAAAGCACTGCTGTGGACCAAATGCACCCCCCCATCACAACAACACTACCTGATGGCACTAGCCCCCCTAGCAGGACAATGTGCCCTGGCACACTGCAAACACTACTCAGGAACACAATATCTGAAATCCGAATCGACCATCTGTAAAATGTGCTGGAGCAGGTCTGATCCCAGACCCCCACCCTCCAGAGGATTCATGATAAACATCCTGGTGCCAGACTCCACAGGACATCCTCAGAGGTCTTGACAGGTCAGAGCTGTTTTGGCTGTGAAAGGGGATCCTTCACAATGTTAGGTAGTTGTAATGTTGTGGCTGGTTGGTGTAGTTTAACAGGAGTAGTAGTTTTTTCTTTAGTTCAAAAGCTCATATGTATTTTTTTATCCACAGTAAACAGCTCAGCTCAGGTTGTGGATAAAGATAAAAATGTCACGGTCTGACTGTCTGTCTTCCCGCTTACTTACTTTCCTCACCTGCTCCTGTTTACCTGTGTGTCTGGACCTGTGGGCATGGCAGCAGTGTCCGCAGCAGCGGAGAGGTGCACCTGCAGATCATTCCACTCATCATCCCCTGATGTATAACCCCGGTCTCATCTCCACTCCGCTGCCAGATTGTTCCACCAGTTATGGTGACAATATCAAGGGCCTCTAACCATTGTGTTCCTCCACAAACCCTCTGAATTCTAATAAATTCTATTGCCCCTCAACCACTGCCTCCACTCGGCCTGCATTTAGGTCCAGACACAAAGACTTGACAATACAAAAAATATGATAAGAATGGTTAGTAGGACAATCTTTGAATCAAAGCATACTCGTAGTATATGGTTTAATTTCAAGTCAGAAGCCTGGCTTTTGTCAAAGGGAAGGGTCATCTTTTTGCCATCTTCTACTCTCTCTCCTCTTGAACAAGCTGAAAGTTCTTGTCCTGCCACGTGCAAGATGTGATGACTACCCTGCCACATGCAAGAGCTTCCTGGTGCATCACCGGTCCAGCCAGACCAAAGAGAGGTCCATCCAGCTACTGTGCCAAAATGTGGAGGTAGGGAAAAAAGCCCAGCACAAGTTGCTTCCTCGGCAGTCACCAGTCATGAAAGACTCAAAGGCTGGAATCACTGGTTCTAACAGATGCCAAGGCCAGTCATTGGTGGCAGAAAGGGTCACTGCTGGATGTTGTGGTGTGATGACATTTTTGACAACTGTGTTGTAGACGTGATGAAGGGCAAATGTGACTTGATGATTGCTCATAGCAACATAGGGGACAGCAAAGGAGCAGCATGATCTTGGTGTGGCAACTCCATCCCGTAGTGCGTGGTAGGAAGTGCAAGAATGGAGGAGAGCAAGTGTCCAAGATAGCGAGTGAAGTGTCCCACTCTCATTGCCAGCAACATTGTTATTCAGCTGGCCAGACCTCTTACTACTATATTCTGTTACCTCCATGAGGCTCAAGCTGAGCCATCTGAAGCCTGTCATCGGAAGGCCTTTTAACAACAGAGCATTCAATATTCATTGGGCAGAAGCCACCTGAAGAAGTCATTGTGGCATGGTTGATTACCAAATGTGGTTAAAGGTTTAGTGCTGGAGTGCTGATAACTGTTTGCAGCACATGTTAAATTGGGATGAATTGATCCCAATCACATTCAATCAATGATGTTCATTTGCATCTTCCTTGTTATGAGCACAGTACAGCAGTAATCAGGGCCAGAAGAACTAAAGTGATTAAGGTTGAGTTTCATTCGATCAGATTATATTTGAGATTAGACTGACTACTCAATGAGGGAAGAGTTGACTATTTTTATTTTTAAAATTTTTTTTTAGCTCAGTTCTCTGACAGGAGGTTCAAGTTTTGCAGTTGTGATTTCAAATTTACAGCAGACAGGTTTGCATCAGATCAACTCAAGTGCAAATGCCTAAAGCTTTTTTGCCACCTCGGCTGAATGTCTGCGTCTGTTTGCACACCTTTAACTGATGCATGGGTGTAGCATAGAGTAAGTGTAACATACATGGAAATTGTGGGAATTTGTGCGTGATTCTATGGCTAATTGATGTATATGAGCTTTATCGGCTCAATAGCCAGAAACTACTTTAATGATCAACACATACAGCCAAGTCATTACAAGTCATACCATCTAGATAAGGAGCACAACTCCAAGGTTTATTCATCCCAGAGTGAACCATGTCAACAGATTCACTGCATCAGCTTCACCTTCAAGACTTTCTTGGTACTTTTTTAGAGACAGAATAATGAATAGAAATGTATGCAGATGATAAATGTCAATCAGTGCCATGTTTTTACCTGTAAGGTGTAAACCTAACTGAGACAACACATAAGATGGCCATTTGTTTTTGTTTTTTATATTGAATGAATGTGTCTCTTTCCTTTTCACCCTTTGGAGCTTTAATTGCTTCTGAGATGATTTAGAGGAGCCCAGGGGCCCCCAAATGCTCCAGGGTCATGTGTGGGGGATTGCTGTGTGGTTGTTTGCTGAAAATTTGTTTTGCAATATGTGACTATACTTTACTATAACACAATATCCATGGACACAAAATGGTATGATATTACAATATTGTAATGTTCTCACATAGTGCATATTCCTAAATTTATGTCTTTAACCCAAGGCCCTTGAAGAAAATGTAAGGCCATCATAGGAACACTGAACACAGCATACAGAGAGTTTGTTTTTTGCCATAGGGTGTTTAAAAAAAGTAAAATATGAATTCTAATCAGATTTCTGTCATTTCCACACAGTTATAGAATAGATAAAAGCATCCACAATCAAATAAAACAAGTCCTGAGATAAGAGCTTTGAACTGCCCTAGTGGCGGCAAAGAGTCCAAGTTCAAGGCCTTCCGCAGATTATTCCATATATAAGGTGCTAGAAGTCAAGTGACAACGTATTCTGTGAGCAAGTCCCACGGTTATGATTGAGTTGAATTTAAAAAAACAAAAAAAAAACAGTATCCAGACATATTAGCTTCATTAAACAGCATATTTACACATGATGATCATTTTTATTTTTTTTTTACTCACTATCAAAGTACACTAAGGATGTGAATTCACATCATCATTTATATAGCACTAAGTACCACTTAAAAAAGAGGTAATGAAGCTTTGGAATAGATCCGATGTGCCGGATGAAATGTAAAATCAGAGAAACTGACAGGGGTTCACATCTCTGAGTAACTAATGCTGCAGTGCCTACGTATAAGAAACTGAGCAGTCAGTTTGTGTGTGCAGCTGACTGTTTGAACATTACAGTTTGGTATTAATATTCAATGTATTGTCAATATTCATTTGTTTCTCAAATACTATTAATTCAAACAGAATCAGAGCTTGTAGATGGAATGCGGTAGCAGTGAGTGTGGGTTTTAGGAGCATGAAAGTCATTCAGTGCTGCTTATCTCCACAAGATGGCAGTATAATTACTCAGCACTACACCACCAGTGAACTGAATCCTGCTTAAAACTTTTAATCACTTCTGTGCCTCTATCTCATCCAGTCTTCTTTAGTCTCAATCACTGATTTCTTGACAGGAAATTACTTAGAGGAGATCAGGCGTGGAGAGGAAAAGGGAAGAACATTCTCCATTCAGCTCTAAGTGAACATCACTTACATGGTGTTCTGTAAAAAATTTGAGCATTTTATGTCAAGTAATTGACATCTGTGATCTTGTAATAAAATCACCAGTATGTCTGGTGTAAAAGTCTATCTTCAGCAACTGTGCTAGGAAGTATCTTATCTTTGATGCATTAGTTAAAGTTACCACTGGTTAACTTACGTCACATCAGATTTATTCCTCTTAAAGTGATGATGAAACACCGTTGTGAAAGTCTTACTGTGCGGTCTTATTTATTATACTCAGTTTAGCAATAAATAGGGAAATTACATAAGTTTACAATCAAAGCCTATTCTAAGGATACAGTAATGGATTTAATTGAACTGACTGAATACAATGAGAAGTTTGACTGTTCAGTTGCATTCAAGATATAGAAACATAGCAAGGCTATATACAAGAATACACACACACAGTCAAGTACAAAAATAATACACAATAGATTATAACCCTCTCTCATTTATTAATCTAACTGACAAAACTACAGGGCAGCAGGAAAAAAAACTTTAAAAAGTTAATGAACACATTACTGAGTTAACTATGTAAAGTCCAGTCCAGTTAATTTATGGATCTTTTCAGCTAAAATCCTCACATGTTGCACCTTTAACAAGACTGTTTCTTTTGACCAGAGAACTAATGTGCCTTACCTTAACACATGGTGAAAATCAATAATGGTATATAGACGTGTGAAACTGGGCAGAACATGACATGACTAGTTGATCTATAGTGATGTTATTTGTCAAGCGTGCCTTGTTAAAGGAAAAAAAGGGTATTCCAGTATAAAATAACTAATTTCAGTACCTTCTGTTCAGGTGTTAATTGTTCCGTCCATGTATTCAGTCAGGCTGCAGAGTGTTCTAGTGGATAGTAAGGTCATCTTTTTAGTAGGAGTTTTTTTTTTTTTTTTTTTGCTTCCTACTGAGGTGTCCTTGAGCAAGATACTTAATCCCACTTGCTGGCTTATGCCGCACCCAAACCAGAGGGCAAAACACACTTTTCCCTCTTCAGAAATTAAAGTACACCACATCAAATGAGGCTCAATGTTGCTGAATACCAATGTGCAGGAGGGACGTGCCAAAACTATCAATCCCCACCACCCAATTGTGAGATAATCTGTTTTATTTCCACCTGCAGAGTCTGATGGCAGCTGCTACGGCTCTCACGTTGATACCTTAATGATGCTCCACACATTACTCTGGAAAGATGAGAGCTTCCCCCGATGATGAATTCCTGTCTGTAAAAACGAGAACAAAGGAGTGTTGATAGCCAGCCAAGTGTGAGTGGTGAAAATTGAGTGACTGCAGCAACAACAAACAAAGGAAAAGTTCAGATTTCAGTTGCAGTTTCCATTAACAAGAGCCTTTACCAGTCGGCTTCCTTTGTTACAGCCTGCTAATCAATGACATCCTTGCAAACTCTATCTCGGTGCTGTGATTGCTTGCAGACACGCTGGTGTCTTCCTCTGAATACTCATCAGCTCCGGGCTTTCACAGCTCACATTTTTCTCTGTACGCATTCCCCTGCACCATGCCGTCACAGGGACTATGTTTTATGCTGTCATGCCACCAAGACAACACCGTAAAAAGAAAATAAAATGAATAAGAAACGGAAGCATTTTGGTTTTGTCGGCTCACTCTTCGATTAAAACAGCCATTACAATGTGTACACAGAGCTACTTTACATGTTCAAAGATTTTCAAATTGAACATAAAGAGGGCCTCTTGATCTGTAATGTGGCACATGCGCTGAGAATGTACTATCTCTGTGAACACAACCATTTAGTAGTGGATCTCTGGTGTCACGGTAGCTGCAGGTCCACTGCAAAGCACTGGGTAGTGGTAGAGCTCCACGAGTGTTTCGTGCATCCCTGTGCATGTGTATTGAGGTTACTGAGTGCTATTAAAAACGGATAGTGAGGGCTTCATTAATAGGCAGACAGAATGTCAACTGGAAAAGCAGCTAACAGGATGGATGTATGGATGAATAAACAACCATGTATACTACAGAAATCGGATAAATAAATAGCAATTAACAGTAGCACAGCTGGTTGAAGGGCATGAGGAAGTGTTACCTTTAGACCACATACCAACCAGTTTTCAACTAGAAGAACAATTTTCAATTGAAAGTAGTAATTATTGAATAAATGACAGTAAAATAGATTAACTATTGGTGTTTTTGTTAAGTTTGACTCTCTACACTACATAAAGAGCTTGGTGGTTCAAAGAAGTAGAATGTGCTCTTTCTGTATTAGATAACAAAGAGGTCACATACCAATGTGTACATTTATGATAAAATGACCTGGAAATGGGCTTGAGTGTTTGTGGACATGTTATGGTGCTACAGTTAAATAATGACATCGCTCCTGCCTGACCTTGCAATATAGGTTAATGTTAACAGAAATAATATCAGCTATTAGCACCATATTTACCCCAAAGTTTCATCATTTCACTTGTACATTAACCTACATGTCAACTCAATCAAATCAGTTAAAAATGTATATGTAACATTAGCTTGATTACGTTAACATTTCAACAAAATATGTCTCTAAAACCTCTAAGCTCAATCCAGATGAGTAATTTGATTATGATTATTATATTATTTATTTGATTCTTTTGCAAGCATGTGCGTTGAGTTATTTTTGGTTAATTCACCCATCAATCCACAGTTGCTACATTTACTTAGAATGGCCATTTCAGCTTTCGACTAGTGCCCAGAGTGATCTGCACGCTCCAAGATTGTGGTGCTCTGAATAACCACAACAAGAGCCCTTAGAATTTACGAATGGTCATTCTGAGCCAAAGTGTGCTGTGGTGCTGGGAATGACTGCTATGTTAAGTCCAAGCTGGAATTTTACAGGATTACAGTACTATTACACTGTTCTCAAGAGAAACAGTCTGTCTATTTTAGCTGCACAAATGTCAGCAGGAGGTCAACATTTTAAAAGATTTATATAAATCAAGACTGGCTACATTTAACTGAAACAGAACCTCTGTAGCCACACGTGATACATAGTGCCTACTTTAAATTAGATCAAGTCATAAATTCAGCATACTGACTCACTGTCATAGCAAAATATGCAAGTATTAGCTCACATTAGCCAGTCATACCAGACCAACTTATATTTGTGTGTATGAAACGCAATAAGGCTGTTTTATTCGAGTCTAAGTTGAAGAACATGTTTCCTCTTCAAAAGTTACACAGTCTTGCATTATAACCCTGTTCGAAACAAAGTTGTCCTCCTCAGGGTTTCACTGTTAGTTAACAATCAGAGGATGACTGGCGTAAGAGAGCGAGGAGCTGCAGTTCAGCAAGGTTGAGAGGAAAAAGCAGGAGAGGCTGGAGTGGTGAAAGAAGACACTGAAGGACATCAGGGACTTTAAAGAGGAAGATGGCCATTCTCAAGAAGAGACTGATGAGACGGGCAAGCTCCTTCACCAGGATGTCTGTCTGAAGACTGGGTGGAGAGGCTTGACAGGCAGCTGGCCATCAAGCTGAGTGTGTTGTTGCAGCAATTCCACTACCAAAAGCAAGGATAACATGCAGAATACAGTGCTGCTGCAGTTGAATAGACCATGTACATTGTAAAGCTCCCCAAAGCTTCCTTATTGCATTTTGAAACCCTACAATAAGCCCTAAATATCTGAGCAATATTGGTGATATCTGAGGATGAATAAAAAACAAACAAATTGGTCCTATGTGCATGTTATATAGCACCAGCTCAACGGTATGTGGACCTAAAAAAAAAAAAAAAAATCCATATCAGTCAACCACTGGATTTGTGTACAGGGTCAGAAATGTTTCAGGCCTTAATACCAGAAGAAATATTGGAGGATATTTCTTACATTTGAGGCCATGTGAGGCATGCATAGGAAGGACAACATATCTTATTAGTGGATAAAACTGCATATATGTGGAAACAGGAACAAGGAGAGTCCTGACCTCCGAGCATGTTTCATTCAAGGAGCATCCCAGAGCAAAGTGTGGTTGGTCATGTAAATGTAAATAATACTGACAAATGTCATCATTATCAGTACTGGATCAGCCCCACCGGCATTATTTCAAAGATTTTCTTTATTAATGATTCAGATCTTTTCATCAAATTTGTAAGCTTTAATTTGCAATATGAGATCATTTCCTGATATGTTTTATGATATCACAATAAATGCCTAAACACTATGCCTGTGGTCATTACACTGTGGCAGCCCCGTGGAAATCTGGATTTTGTCATTTGGAAACCACAGTTTCCTTTCTGCGTCAAAGCAGTGTTCACAAATGACTTTTTTAGACAGACCTTCAATGATGGGTGTGTAAGCTGGCAAGCCAGTCATCATAATGAATGGGCCATACATTACGCTAAAAATATGGCAATAGTTTCATAGCCTCCGTAGTTTCAGTTGATTTTCTACTTAGTTTAGAAAATAATTCACAAAATAATTCAAAAAAGGAAATATACACCTCTTTTCTCTAATTCTTCTAGTTGTCTGCCACTTGTGTCTCTACTGTCCGCATTAGGTCTTCTCGCCCTTGGAGTCATTGTCCTGATCAGAGCCTCTGTACATCACCTTTATGCTCCATTTCCTGTCTTTAAACTGACCTTAATTGATCTTGGGGTCTGTGTTTATTCCCAGTTTGGTGTTCATCCAAGTTCAGCCTTATGCTGCTAAACCTGGTTCTGATCTGAGGATCTGAGCCCTGCTGCCATTGGTGACACCACCTGTGATCAAAGGTCCAAGCAAATTCTCAGGCCACTGGCTCCATGAGGAATGAGCTAATTAATTACCAGTAGCTAGCATGGATGCAGCAATGGAAATCTGGCTACAGTTCCAGAGGCAGAGCCCTGTTCATTGTGTGCATGAGGCAATAAAAGCTTGAATGTATAAAATTAGGGGGTGGGGGGGTGATAGGGAGCCATGCTATGTAGGGTCGAGGTGAAGTCTGAGCAAGTGAGTCTTGAGTCTTTTGCGGCAGATGGAGAATGATTCCTCTGTCCTGACATTGGTCGGGAGTTCGTTCCACTACTGAGGCGGCAAAACAGAGAAAAGTCGCGACTTCGCTGAGTGAGCTTTGTTTGCTCTCAGTGATGGAGGTACCAGTCAGCCAGCTGATGGAGGAGAGCGAAGTTCTAGCTGGGGCATGTGGTCTGACCAGTGTTTGGAAAAAGACGGGTACAGTTCTTTTGACAGCCTTGAAGGCCAGCAGCATTGTCTTAAACCAGATGCAACAGGAAGCCAGTGGAGGTCATGGAGGAGGGGGGGTCACATGGGAGAATTGGGAAATAATTTTGGAAGATTATGTATCACAAATCTCCTTGCAACACAGGATGTCTGGTGCTCTCATTTGGTTCAAGTGGAGAGGCATTGTCTAACTGTAGCTTCACAATACAGCGTACCCTTTAAAATTAGATTCAAAGCGAAATGCTGTGAGTGCAGATGGAGCCCATCAGTGTTCAGTGTATTATCCATGAGGAGTGATTTGCAAATTTGCTTTAACCACTTATGATGGCATACTATCTCTGTAGTGATGCGATTTGCAATACATGTGGGGATTTACTTCCCAGCATCTTAGTGATGTGTTAAATGGGTGTATGTGTGTGGGTGGCATGAGATGTCGCTGTTATTGAGACGCTGTGCTTAATGCGGTCGGCCAAGCATTCTTCCAATAACCAGAACATCTTGTTTATTATTAGGCTGTCTGAAGAGCCTTTTTCTCAAAGAACAGGACTGTAGCTACTTGTTAAGTTGATATAACAGCAGTCTGTTGTCCAACCTTGAGATATTTTTCAATTGCATGTTATTCTGAACGTTGTCAAGAGTTCCAAAATACCACTAATAAAGAGGAAAATGGTTGTTTGTGTTGAAGGTGTATTTTTTTCTTTTGTCCTGCTCCCTTCATTGTCAAGGGCATTGTTATTGAAGAGAATGAAGAGAAGAGACTATGAAGAGAACTGAAGGATTTCCTGACAGACTGGCATCTCCTTTAAGGGTTCAGCTGTCAATCATGATGTTTTACCCCCTTTTAAAGAATGTGACCTATGGTGGAGCCAACCACCAGGTAGCAATATAGATGTATTGGCTTCACTTTTGGGGAGCTTTCATGATGTCCATCTTTATATGCAGTCAATGTTTTGAACCATGCACTGCACTCCCATGTTTGGCACACAGAGTAATTTTTTGGTTAGTTTAGTGGATATCCATATCTGTGTCATTTAGGAACAATCTTCCTAATGCTGACTTTTCCTACAGTGCCACGATGAGGTAGACATTTTAAGTTTCTAGTGAAATTTCTTAACACTTACCGTTGAACTTCGTAGCAGCAGTTTCATTCTATTGCGCCTCCGACATGGAAAAGTGCAATGGAACGCTTATTCAAGTTGGAATTCCAAGTCAGGAAACAGATTTCACTGACACAGACACAGAAGACATCACAGCACTTTGGCAGAGCATACAATGAACAATGAACTTTTACCCTTTCATCACTTTTTACTTAGTCTACTGTCTGTGCTGTGAAACTTGCTATCACATCAGCGTTGTAGTTGCCATTTCTAATTTTCAGTTGGCTAATTTGTTCTTTGCGAGGATGCGGTACGAGCCTATTCCTGAGATGAAAGCTGTGGCTGAAATATATTTTACCCTGCTTTACTGCCATCCCAAAGCGTCAGTATTTATGTCATGGTCCTTCCATTTTATTCACTGTATTTTGTGTGTTTTCTGGGATTTTGTGGTGTCTTTGGCCTTTTTCCAGTGTTCTGTTATCCCTCCTGTTTTCTTGCTGCTTGCACGCCTAATTTTCCCTCCATACCTGTCTTGTATCTGTTTAATTAGCCCACCCCTGTTACCTGAGTTCCTCCCAGTTCTGCACCTGCACCTGCACTGCATCTCCTTTACCAACCTTCCCTTTTTCATGATCCTGCTGTTGAGTTTCAGTGAACCTGCGGTTGCGGTTTCCCTGATCCTGCCGTGTTTCCCTGCTCCAGCTGTCCCTAATAAATGTCATCCTGGGATATTTATTCTGCCTGTTGTCTTGTGCATTTGCGTCCACCTTCACTGCTCTCATCCTGACAATTTGATGAGTTCGGAATGAGACTCAAATCAATTCCTTACAAGGTGGAACTTCAAGGTTGCGTGAAGGAACAGCTATCAGAAAAGTAACATATGACACAAGTGGTAATGTACTGCTGTTTTGGGAAATGAAGCTGTGCCTGTGCTTAGTCTGCTACACCTGCAAGAACAGCTTGGCTAATTATGTAGACAATTTTGGGGTGACAATTTGTCTCACAAGTCAATAAGGCTCCTGATTATACTGAAATGCGCACACACCTGGCAGAAAGTCTGTATAAGAGCTCATTTTGGGAAATGCTCTGTGTTAAGGTGTTAACAAGCAGCTTTGTTGGATGCTCATTGATACACATAAGTAAGTACAAAGGGCCATTTTAGCCTCACACGTTTCAGAGTTGCCAGTGAGTGTGTGTGTGTGTATTCTGTCAACAGCACAATCATTACATGTTCTCTTCATATTGACACAGTTTAGTAAAACATCAACTGAAGACCCAACTAACTGAGTGAATTTCAGATCATCCTCCAGCCTGCAAAATCCCTCCTCAGATGTTTGCATCTATAACAGTAACACCCAGGTTTATATTTAGCATGTGAATTAGCGACTCTGTGATTTAAAAAGACTGTGTGCTACTTTCGTAGATGCTTGAGGAATCAACTCGTGAGTCAGGGATCTGTGTATGGTGCTCGGAAGATATGACCAAAAACGTCAGTCTTTGCTCCTGAGCCCTGCGCAAAGCTGCTGTGTTGACATGTACACCTGCATGAAGCAGAAGGAGTTCAGTGAACACTGCTCATCCAGTGCGTTTTGAAGTGTGGTTACCTCTGAACATTAAGGAGAATAGCTAGCTTACTTCCAGCTTCTGGAAGATGTGATGAAAACAAAATCGCACATTTTTAAAAAGTATAGAAAAATGTTAAACATCAGGTGCAGAAAACTAAAAAAGAAACAAGACATTGTTAGCGGATCTGAAAGGAAAATATTGGCTCGGCCTTACTTCAGTCTGGATTTCTAAATACAAGTCTTGTGTTGTGTACACTGAGGCAGTAGCCAGTTTTTGAATTGGAAGGACAGATGGACACGTTGGCCATCTCAGAAATGTTTGTGCTGCCATGCAACAAAGTACACTCGGGTGTAAAATCTCAAACTAATTTATTTCATGGGAACATACAGCTTCCCCGCTCAGCGTCAACAAAGCAACAGCAGACGCCTCCTCTGTTCTGCCTTTTCAGTCTGAAGGGAAGAATTTTAGGTTGCTCACATATAAATTGAAATCACTGAAAGCACACTTGTGAATGATCAGAGAGAAAAAGAGAAAGAAGAGTGGCAGTCTTTCTAATCTGACATTGCTTATTGTGAAATGTGTTCCTGCGTCCCATCATTACACAGGATTCAGTCTTTAAAGAACCATTGCACTCTATAGAGCATTTACAGCCATTTATCCTGCCAGCTCGGGTCATGGTTTTATTATTTTTCTGTGTCTTTTAGTATTAATAAAATTCATTCACATCTTGCAGCTTTTGAAGTACTCAATTTTAAAGCATACAAGGATGATTCTCTGAGATTGGTGCCGTTTGGGCTTCAACATTTTGGAAAAAATATAAAGAAATTTAATTTCTGATCAGTTCATCTGATAGAGGTTGTGTAACTTTCAAGATAAAATAAATTAATAGAAATATGATTTTAGAATCCACACTGTTTGACCTCCAAAGCCTGTCATCACTACTTTATGAGACAATGGTGACGCATTTTTCATAAAAATATGCATTAAAATAAGAAATTGGTAACAATTACTTACTAGTTCAAGTTACTTTATTAGTACCCAGAGGTAGATTTTGTTTGCAATAGTAGAGTCCTTACACACACACATGTGAAAACATAGAGACACAAAATACACATCATCCAGATTTGGACAGTGAAAGCTAGAAGAAAAAAATTAAGAACTTCTTAAAAGTTGTAAAAAGTTCTTACAGTTCTAGGTCATTCTAAGAAAGTAGTAAAAAGAAGTAAAATTTAACTGAACTAATAGTAAGTAAGGAAATATACAAAGTGAAATAAAAAAAACAAACAATTATTTAGGTTGTCAAAACAGACATAATGGGTAAAATATACACGGATAAGTAAAAATAAATAAATACAACAATGAGTAAATAAAAGCAGCAATAATCAATCATATGTGCAAAATAAAGTGGTTACTTATTCTTCAGTGTAATAGCTGCAGGGACAAAGCTGTTTTGTTTTTTATACTAGTGATTAACCTGCACACTCTACACATCACTTAACAATAGATTAGATTTTTTATTTTTGTTAACAATATATCCTTAGAAATCTACTGAAACTGACAATGAGCTGTAGAAAACAAACCAAACATACATAAGCGTTTATTTTGAATTTCATTGTCAGAATAAGCTGATATTTTTTAAAAACAAAACAAAAAAAAGATCACAAATTCATCCAACACAATGAACTGGATACTTTTAATATGGAAAACATTACAGATGTGTATGATCCAGATGACATGGCTTACTGTGGAGGATTGCAGTATCACAGGCTACAGGGGTGGGATCAGCTCCAGCACATCATCAAAAAACACCACAGTGCATCCTCACAAGCAGGCTAAAAGAAGCTGTTTGGTCCAACCTGGTGCATAGTTTAGTTGAATGTGGGTCTTATCTGTAGCAAGGATAATTCCTGGACACAAATCTTCATCTTATCTGATAATGCACCACTGCAGTAACACCTCTGGATATCCCCACTGGATATTAGATTGGATTTGTGTCTCCTTCCGTGGCAGCATTTGGCAACTTTTTGTTAAAGCTAAAGCGCTGTGTGTTGATGCAGTCATGTTCAAGGCTGCTCCAGCACCGTCTGGTGCCCCCTTACCCTGCTAAAAAGGAAAAATACTGGGTGTGAGGCCAAGCACTGACAATCACAGAGACTTCTTCTTGCTTGCAGGTTGTCTAGCACAGGGTTCAAATGTTCCCATATTGACTATAGGACACTTTCTTTGTGCTGTCATATGCACTGTTTTGTCCCTACACTCTTCACACTCCCCATACATACAATCCTACTATATGTATCACAGCGCACCATTCCAGCAGGGCTGTCAAGATCTCAGAGGTGTCAGTGAGCTTCAGCTGACAAAGCTTTTTCTGCAACTTGCACATGCATGTCTCCTGATCAGACATGTAAGGGTGAACAACACAGAAGGGGCGCAGACGGCAAAATGAAGAATATGACATCCTTGTAGTGTTCCACAGTTTCTGTGGAGGCTTCTCATTGTGTCCACAATAAATCTCTTCTGCTTTTTTTTCTGCTTTTTTATTGTGTTCCTTGTGAGGTTTTGTTTTCTGCCTATAGGCATTCTGCTGACATCATCCCTTGTAAAGAGGGTCTTCAGCTTGCTCTTGGTCGATGCATCTGTATACCTAATTAATATTCTTCCTGATAAAGTTGCTTATGATTTTGCTCTCCAGAAGGTTTCCATGTTTTTTTTTTTTTTTTTAAAAGCCTAATGAATTGTCTAACCACCGTTGCGACCTGTACTTTCTCACAAGCGTTCCATCTCTTTTATTTCTTGTATTTTGTCTCTATGTCAGCAATTGGTGCTTCATGGATCAGTGTAACTGTAATTACTGTAGACTTTATATTTTGGGTCATTTTTATATATTATATTTTCTATATGTTTATCATGTATATTATTTATTACTTAAGATACTGATACAAGTACATTCTTATTATATATATATATATTACTGTTACATTATATATTTCATTGTCATTTGTAGCACTTTAATTTGTGTGTTTTCATGCACAGTGTTTGGGTTGTTGGTCGGTGTCCCCTTGACTGTTGGTTCCTTCAAGCTTTTGTTTTGGTGGGGACAGGTGTAGGTGTGATGTTGTGGTCTGCCATGCTGATTGAAGTAGAAGGTTGTTGTGTTGTGAACATTGACATATGAGGTAAGAGATATTTGTACAAGAAGTGTAGCCTGCTATTTATCCCCAGCTAGAAGGGACTGGAATACTCTACCAGGCAAGAAAAGAAGGTTACAGCAGGAAGTTCTTTTTGATTCTGTTGCTCACATGGCAGTTCCTGACCAGCTCACTGACTTTGGCTCTTGACGTTCATTATTGTTGACTGAGCGCTGGAGCCTCATTTTGTCTTTTCCATTTTGAGTTGATTCATTTCTTTGTAATGCTCGTCTATTGCTCTCTGGGATTTTTCTTACCCTCCTTATGTTGCCTAAAACAAAAATAAGCCCTAAAAAATTCCCAGTCATCAGTTTAAACACACACATCTCCATCTCTGGCGACCAGGTCACTCCTGAGCTATTCCCATCGCCCCTCTGCTGCTGATCCTGCAGTAGTTTTACTGAAAATGTTTATGAAATTAAATTGGGAATTGATTTATTCATTTAATATAATACACATGAATTATTAAGAAATCATGTCTAAATGTGACAGGGTTGAAGTTTTTAGCAGTGACCATAATTCAACATTTAGCTAACACTGTGGCACCACATGGCATCCAGCAGATCAGAGTTCTCCTATATGTAGCAAAAGTGTTATTTATTGTCCCCTAAGCAATTGTTTGTTAAATAAAGCTTTAGTTTGGTGAGCACAATCTGACAATAAAAACGATGAAATATGGATTTGAAGGAATGCTGATACTTGCCTTCATTCATGTGTCATGTTGCAGGGTTGACTTGTTTTTTTTAGAAAAACAATATCTCCAGTTAAAGTAGGACTGTAGAAAGACCAAATATCTGGGATTATTTTAGATTTTTATTTCTGTTATATTAAACGCAAAAGTGATGATGGTCAATGGGGACTTTTGAAAATGCCTGCATTATAAGGCGCCTCAGTTTGTAAGACTTGATAATTAACTGTCAGCCATCTGACATTATCCAAACCAACACAGGCTTACAGTGCACTTATATTTCCTTTTTATTCACTCTCTACACTGCTGACTGTAGATATAGTCGGGTGTCTTTTCAATTCCAAAAGTTTCCAAATGACACCACTCAGCCAAGGCAATGGACTGGCCTACAACAGAGGCAGAATTATTTGTTAGCTGGTGTAATGCAGTTCCTTTCGTTTTTTCTAAATTGAATATTGAGGACAAGCAAAAAAGTTAATCAGTGATTTCAGAAGGAAGAAGGAGTTCTTCCAAGGGATAACAAGAATGGCGAGAAAGGTGAGCGCATACCTCTATATAAAGTTCTACTAACTCATAGATTAAACCATTATAAAATGGATGATTTTTTTTTGTCAATTAACAGAAATGTAGAAAAACATCCAGTCTGACAATATTTAAGAAACTGAGAAAAAAGCTCCTGGATGTGAGGAAATAGGGAGTCTGTGGTAAAGCCAACCACTGAGCCAGGTTTTTATATTGTCCTGAGGTCTCTGTGAGAAAAGAGAACAAACTGAAATGCTTTTTGTATTTTGAAGGCCAAAGTCGTTTTACCAGAACCAGCGGCTCATTTGGTGAGCGACGAGTGATGCCTCCGTGTTCAATTAAATGCCTCAGAAGGTCCTTTGTTCCAGCAGTCAGATTATTTAATGAACACTGTTAGATGCGGTCCGGATCCGTGGCACCTTTCAGCGGTTAATCATGTCTCAAATGGCTTCTTACTGTGTTATTAATTGATGTATTGTGTACCGTGGATGCAGTGTCTATATTTGTTTGCCGTCTGTATTTGGTTTGGTGGCAAATTAGCTTCCGCACTGAGGATTAATAAAGCTGTCTTATGCACACACACGCGATCAAACGCATGATCCCCTCATGGCTTACACTAGGCAGACATAATGAGGTGACAGAGTAGTTAAATGTAAGGTAGGTACCTATTTAAAGAATGATTTACCTTGTACTTCATTCCTGTGGAGTGCCATTGCTTCATTGTTGTTTATATTGTTTGCACAGTGCACCATATTAAAGGGATGGTTCGGGTTTTTTGAAGTGGGGTCATATAAAGTACATATAGTTTTATATGACCCCACTTGAAAAAACAGGAACTATCCCTTTAACGTGATCCTGAGTTAACATAATGTTGGAATCTGCAGCAAATTTAGCTCCTGTCGGCTGTCACGGCTCCATCTCCAAGCAGACTTAGAAGAGAAATAAAACCCCGTCATCCAAAACAGCTCAAAATATGGACGGTCTCGAGCTTCTGCCAACAATGAGCACAGCAGCAAACCTGAAACAGGACTGAGACCATAGAAACACACACAAACACACAGCAAATACTTACACCTGGTATTTCAGTAAGCTCCTTGAGAAGAGTCACCGTGGTCTTAAGCTGCCGACAGCACTGACTGGAAACTCTGCTTGCACCCTAAAGCGATTTCTGAGCAGACAACTGATATAAAGAATGATTGATCTGGCAGCAGCAGCAGGAAACACACCACAAACACGATTATTTTCTCCATAAAGTTTACCTTAAAAAAGGAAGGGTTGTGGGCATGCTGTTGCTATTATCAACAGAGCAGTAGTGAGTCAGGTTATAGCGGCAAGTTTTTGTAATCAAACAAGTACATCTGCTTTACCTTCCCCTTGTGTTTTACAACCTTCCCTCACCCCTCTACAGACGAAGAGCTTTCTATAGAACAGAGATCCTGTGGATACCACCTAGTTGGAAGAACGCTTCCAAGCCTAATGACTAGTGCCTTGCTGCTGCGGCACTTCTGAGGCAGCAGCGTCTTCCAAATTAAATTGCCCCAGTTTACTCCTGGCAACTCCTTCTCCCAGTTCTTCATCAGCCAGTTCTTTGAGCCCAGGTGAGTCTCACTCTTGCTCCAGCGATTTTCTGGCAGGTGAAGCCCTCAAACAAGTACTAATGCTTTCTCTGGAACACAGCGGAAGACTGACAGATGGGAAGATGATTATATATGAGCAATGTAGAGTAATATCACGGCATACCTCAGTGTGGCGGATAAGTAATCTAATTGAGAGAGCAAGTGGGAAAAGGAAGGAAAGAGATGAAAGATTGCGAGAGAAGCTGCAGATTTCAAGACCGTCAAAGTGTGAAAGAGTAGATTGTAATGTATTCAGAAGTACATGTATAAAATACCACACACTCACATGACATGTGCTCAATAGCCTCTCATTATCAAATATGATATTGACCTTTTTGGATTATGTAAATTTACTGGGTCAATAAAACAGGAAAGAGAGACAGAGAGAGGTAGAGAAAGAGAGAGAGACACAGACATATTCATGTATATGTAGAAGGATTGATTTCAGTGTCTCATCAGAGAGGACAGACTGTATAAATGTGGTGTTTCTGTGCGATCGACACACCACCACACCTTAACTCTTCATTCACATACAGAATGAAAATAAACTCAAAAGTTTCACAATCATATTCAATGTCGTTAAAAGAATTAAAAAACATACATACATGAAAACTAGCTCATTAACATAGGGATAGTTGAACCAAAACTAACTATTTCCGTGTCTGTTAGTCACCATAGCAGGCAGCTGCCATTCCAGGCAACAGGAAAATGATATTTAGCAGGGATACATCATCTCTTATCAGGAATGTCTGTAGAAATTGTTGTCCAAGGATACCTTTGACCGGCTGGTGTTGCTTGAAGAAAGGGATGACCAATCATCATCATCCTGTGGACACCAGGCATATCTATACTACATTTCTTGCCAATACATGCAGTTTCTGCATTAAAAACAAAACAAAAGATGTCAACCTCACAGCCCCAAAAAAGAAAAGCCATGGAGTAGCCAAAAGCAGCAGGATTCTTCCTCTGGGGAATGTCTGCATAAGTTTCCAATAGATCACTTGTATCCCTTGTTGTTGAAGTATTTCAGTTTCAACCAAAGTGGCCATCTTTACACTCTTGCTGCTGTTGTGAAGACAAAATGATTCTTCACAAATCCCAGCTTCTAAAATTGGCACCTGTGGTACCTCAAAATCTTCCCCCAAAATTCTGGAGATTCCTTGAAGGACTAAACAGTATCATTGTCAAGTTGTTTCAGAGTAGTTATTAGCCACGGTGGAGGTGACTGCTAACCCTGGTCTCACATTTGGGTTTTGAGAATATTGTTGGCTAAGAGGCCATTTCTAAGTTTTGCCACATTAAGTGACTAAATTAGGCAAAGTTTTGCATTAACATTGTGCATAACTTAGAAAAGGCCTCTTCCCTAACAATACTTTAAAAACCCAAATAAGAGATATGTATGAAGATCAGCTGTCATTCAGACATTTGTTCTCACAACTTTGCAAATTTCCAAATTAGCCTGTAAATGCGTTCCTGAATCAACCTGCCAGCACCCACTTGCTGTGAAGGATGAAGTACCTGCACTGTTTTTATAGTGCTTGAATTAACAGTTCACAGCTGACAGACTTTATATTGCTGGTTCAGTTACTAGACATCTGACCCATGTGACATATCTTCCAAGATGAATTGTGTACAGCCCCTTTTGTACAATACAAACTAAACAATCAGTTGGATAGAACAAGTAGTATCACTGGGGCATCAATGGTGACTGATGGACTCTGTTTCAAAGGTAAGCTGTTTAAGCTTTATAGGCCATATGTTTTTGAGACTAAATGTCTGTAGTTGGATTTTGGGAGTGGTCCACCGTAAAAACAATAAAGCAGGTGGAGCCGTGACATCATTAATGTTTTATAGCTACCATGTTTTCTTGGACACCATGTTTTCTTTGGGCGCACTCAAGAGGACCTTCCTGTGAGATATGACAGCGCTGAGGCGAGTCGGCTGCACCTGCCATGTAGTCACTCTCATGCATGTCACACGTGCATTAGCCATCCGTGACAAGCTAGCCTACAAGCTAAACAGTGATGGGAAGTTAATAAGCAGAGTTAAAATGAAACAAAAAAAATTTCTTAAGGACGATCCAACATTTGAGGAAATATGCAAAAAGTCTCGATTGATACCACTCAAATGTCTTTACAATAAAGTGAGAGCTAGCAGGCCACTAGCTTACTATTGATTGGAATAAAAGCTGTCAGAAGGGGAAACATTTAGCTTGTCGCTGTCCAAATAGAGCCATACAAACACTCTTAAGGCAAATACATTTTAGTCATTTCTTTGCACACAAATGTAATGTAAAAATGAATGAATAAATTGTGGTTTTGAAGAGGCTAAAATACCTGCAGCACGTCCTTAATGGTTTCTCTCTGCTTCCAGTCTGCTAAGCTAGGCTAATCACCTGCTAACTCTTGTTTGTTCTTGAGTTTTACTAAACTTAAAACTCAAGAAGCTTTTTTTCAGCATGTGTTTTGATAATACTTTCGCCACCTTCTTACATTCATACATGCAGCACTTACTTTTCCCACGTGAGCCATACACCGAGCTTGGGTAAGAAATAAATTGAAGGATGCATACTTATTTATGCGCACACTTGTGTTTGTAAAGACTAAATCTAATTATGGGAAATCATTAAAGCCCACTCATTGCTTGCTATGAATTTCCCTCGTTGTGAACGTGTTTTGTTGTACATTAATGGTTGGGCTGGTCTCCCATGAGGGCTTTTTTCCTGATGACAGCAGTTCTTCACCAATGAACATGAACAGATACCAACAGAGCTATAACAGCTCCCTTGACATCTATACAAGGAGTTAGCTAGTATCATATCAATGATACCTACATGCTGATTGTCCTTATTAGGCATCCCTTGTGTAGTAAAGTGAGTTAGATTTGCAATCACTGTGTTACTGATCACATCTACACCACAAACATAAACTAAAGAAGTAAACTATATATATAAGATATATTTTAATTGTTTTTTAAAAGCCCTTTGACTGTGTTTGGCAAGAGGATTTTTATTACACCCATCTCCCAAGCATTACATAGGCCGCGGTAAAATTTATGGCACAATAAAATCAATCTACATGAGAAATGGCAGCGAGGAAAAACTGGTACTAAAAAGAACAGATGTTTTCACTGAGTGAGGATAAAACGGGGTGTGCATGGGGCTGTCGTTTTCTGAAGGCAGCTTCAGCCAGTTAACGCACATTTACATTCATTAATTGGTTCCAGTGCTGCTGGATCAATTTGCCTCCGCCAGCCATGTAGTCCATGAGCCACGAGAGGGTCAGATAACATGTTACATGAGAAACATGTTAATGAAAGACATCAGTCCATATTAGTCACTGGTG
This sequence comes from Sparidentex hasta, assembly GCA_030272975.1. Classification (NCBI taxonomy): domain Eukaryota; kingdom Metazoa; phylum Chordata; class Actinopteri; order Spariformes; family Sparidae; genus Sparidentex; species Sparidentex hasta. The sequence continues at coordinate 46,491 of JARJLU010000742.1, forward strand.
GAAGAAGTGATCGGCTACAATGTGAAATAAAACGTATGTATTCAAAACCTATTTAAGTAAATTAAATATATGTCATAGGGAAACTTTAAGTATTGAAATTACAGCTGTGCAACACAATGTCACTTGTGAATAGACATAACCTGTAAAAACTGTATATATCATAGAGTTGATGACAGCCTGACACCTGTAATTGTGAACTCCTGTAAGCATATTCAGTGTGAATAATTATTATTATTTTTTTTTTCTACTGACTGTGTCACCATGCTGCCCTTGTGATGTTTGATGCTACCACTGGGACATTCAGATGCATAATGATGCTATAAATAGCTCAAAGTGGGCTGCAGTAAAACAAACAAATACAGCACACATAAAGAACCTGACACAGTGAATAAAACATTTTTTAATTTAATGGGGTGTACTTCCTTTCAGAATACAGATGAATATAAAACATGGATATAAAACCTGGATGCAGCCCTTAAAACAAAAGGCAGGAAGATAAATTGACACTTCCAACTTACCAGCGCTGGAGCTCAGAAGAAGAGGGGAGAGGTACAGCAGATCTTCCTGTGGGGAAACCTCTCAGAACTCTCACTTTTGGCAGACTTGCTGAATCAGCTGGTTTTCAGGCGAGAGCAGGTCCAGTGCATTCAGCCGGGGTGTTGAGGGTGCAAGTTTTTATCCTCTTTAAGGTGGAAAAGTTTCTCTTGGCCTCAGATTTAGGATTTGTGATGATTTTCAGCAAAGTGTGTGAGAGTCAGCACAAGCCCTGTCTTAGAGGGTTCTTGTGGATGGATGATAACAGACACAAGCCGGCGTTTGCACCCTGAGGCCCGGAGTGTAGGTGCACGCTACCCAACTCACCCCTTAACTTTCTCCTGGCTCCTAAAATGGACATGGTTTGACATCAGAGTCTGGCTCAGTGGAAGGGAATCAGCCTGAGAAAAAAAAGGGAAGAAAAACAGCCATCAGCCAGTTTGCTGTGTGAAGCTGCTGTCCTGCCTGAGAGATGAAGCTGTCACGTCTCTCCTTCATCCCTGGTGTCAGTGACTCATCTGCTCTGTCACAAGTGGAGGTGTTCAATCTATCAAGCTGTTGTAATGCAGTATATTTTAAACATTCACCTTGAACTGGACAAGCAAGTAAATTTCTGTTTCCAGGAGGCAGAGTACTTTTCTGTGACAGGACATTCACAGCCCAGTTGCCAGAATGGATGTTGATATTTCTGCAAATCATAGATAAACTGAAACTTCACATTTCTTCATGTTGTGCCATTATTTTTTCTCTAAGTTCAGCTTTCTGAAACTTTTTGTTTTGTTTTGTTCTGTGAGAAGGCTGTACCTCTGGTTTGTGTTTGATGTCACACACACTTGAGATTTCTTAGATCTCTCAGATCTCTCCTGTGGTGTCATGCTAACAAAATGTCGTGGTCACTTGTTAAAGTTATCTAGCATATTTTAGTGTTGATGTGCCCCTCTAATGCAATGGTATAAATAGTGAAATAAGTCCAAGTCAGGGGTCAAATATTGGACTTTCCCTCTGGAGTCCATGGTTGGTGACCAGTGATTCATGCAATGTAAATAAGTTCACACATACAAATGAGGTAACTTACGTCAACTATGACATCTGCAAGACATACGCGTGCTGTCTGGGTAGAGTCATAGTTAAAAGCTTATAGGGATAGTTTGTGTTTTTTTGAAGTGAGGTCATATAAAGTACATATCTATAGTCGATCTGTTCCCTACCGTAATATAGAGAAAATTCCCACCGCTTTACATCGCTGTCAGACCGGCCTTTCTTTTGGCACTACATTTTCTCAACTGTAGAACCTCCGTATCACTACGCATTAGCGCAACTGAGCAACAGGTGATCCTGCGAGTGGTGAAATACAGTGCTAGGCCCAGTTGCTGGACGAGAGGTTTACTTTTGATAAAAACAAAACTTAATAGACCGTAGAACCTCGATATCCCTACGCAATTGTGCTAATGCGTAGGGATATGGAGGTTCTACGGTTGACAAAAACGTAGTGCCAACAGAAAGGCAGGTCTGACGGTGATGTAAAGCGGTGTGAATTTTCCCTATACAACGTACACTTGAACTGTTATAGATTTTTTAAGGTGAGCCTTGTTTTAGGTGGTTTATTTAGCTTTTTCTCTGGACCCTGTTCACTGAAGTACAAAGCTGAGCGTCTGAGCTGGAGCGGCTCTCTACTTCTCCAAACTGAGGTTGTGCTGATCGGTGATTACCGTAGGAAACAGATCGATTATAGATATGTACTTTATATGACCCCACTTCAAAAAACAGGAAACATCCCTTTAAGTGCACAGACCAAGCTGCTGTATCTGACAGAATAGGAGTGGGAACGTGTTGGCAGTGTAGTAGATCAGTGCACTGGGATCCTCTTCACACTGTACTGATTCAGACGTTCTGCAACAACCTGGGAAGATGGTGTCAAAAGTTGTTAAATCTGCAGCAAATAGCATTTTGCATCGCTCTTACAGGACGGAGTTGTTTCAGAGTTAGTTGTAGCTGGCAGACATGCCCATGACCAGCTCACCACATCTGAGTGGTTACAATAGCACATTTCCTGGAGTTCTGGAGTCCAGTATTTTCTTCCAGCACTAACACCATTTCCAATCTGCATTAGTGCGTCCTCCCACCTGCTTGCATGGCAACAAATAATGTCATGCTTACTGATCTTGCCCAGTGAACATCCGACTCAAAGCGCAAATCCCATTTTATACAATGCCAGAGGCACTTCTGAAAATTGGCTGTGCATTACTAGCGTGTGTGGAGACACTGCCACATGTGATTTTAAAAAGAGATCAGGAGATTCTCAGGTCTGCAAACACAATGTAATGACCCACTATGGCATGCTGTTTCACACTTTCCACAATGTCTTCTATAATCCACCTGACCAGTGGCCCTTTGTCTGGGAACAAATGACACCAAGCCAGTGTAGTACAGTACAGACTTACTACTGTCTCCTACTCTGAGAGGACCGGAGGACTCATTGTGTCCTCCAATCCTTACTTTTTCAAAAATTCAATCAGATTTGTGGATGCAGATCAATTCACATCCGGTGTTCCAGTTGGAGAGTTGAATGTCAGATGAATGAAGAACAGCTGTGCCTAAGCAAGTAGTCTGAATGGTCAAAAACTGTTTGAAGACACCCTTTGTTAAAAAAAAAGAAGAAAAAAAAAGGGAATTTTATTATAGGCTTGCCATATAACAATCTTGGAGGAGATCAAAATCAATTTAATATTTAATGAGAGAATCATGAAAGTTTTATTTTATCTCCTGCCATCCTGCCATTTTTAAAACTTGGATTTAGATTTTAATGTGGCTCGACTGCTTTGTACTGCTCTGCCAAAATGCTTTCAGTTACACAAACTCATCTATTTTTCAGGGATCAGGAATCAAATGAAAGTCCTCATTATGATGATGCTTGGGGTTCATTACAGTTTTAAATCAGCCTCTGAACACTGACAAGAACAAGTAAATCATGGGAGTGGAGAGAAACTTGCTTTTACTGCAGTGAACTCCAGGAGTTTGAGAAGGATCAACAAATATACAGAGAAGTGCTCATGTCATCCGTTAATATAAAGTTAGACGCGCGCGCACACACACACACACACACACACACACACACACACACACACACACACACACACACACACACACACACACACACACACACACTCTCTCAAACTGTCGAGTGGCACCACAGCTTTGATTGGTTGGCTTTATGACTCTCTGCGAGACAGCTGTAGTGTTTGTGGTCCTGAGGTCAGTGTATTGTCTGTGTGTGTGTGTGTGTGTGTGTGTGTGTGTGTGTGTGTGTGTGTGTGTGTAATACAGCACTAAAGCAGAACCAGACGGATGACGTGAAGCTCAGATTTTTAAGACAGACAGCCGAAGAAAGTTGGGGGACACGATGGGAAGATGAAGTTTACTGGTGAGACTGAGAAATGTTGAGGGATGAGGGAAGGAGTTCAGGATGAACGAGAGCAAACACTGAGAAAAATGGAGAGGGAAGGAAAGAAGGATGAACGAAGCAGGTGGATGAAGTGGGCAAGGAGGGGATGATCCGGAAAACAAGAGAGAGAAACAGCTTCAAACTCAAACAACAAAATGACAGTCAGGCCTTCAAACTAAAATATCTGCAGTACAGAGAGAAGCCTCAGAGAGATGCCACTGCAGGAACTATCACCGTGGCACAAATCAATAATGCTTTAGTATCAACTTTCAAAAGAATTTATGTTTGATGTGCATCAGGACATGACATCTCAAGCTGCTTCATGGAGTTAAAGGAAAAATCCTCTGATTGGAGGATACTGTACATGCAGTGAAACCGCCAATTCATTTGTGAATAATGACTAATTGGCATCGCTCTGAGACATTTCCAGCGCAGCGATGATACAGTTCCATGGGACACAATGTCTCTGCGATGTTAACATAAATGTAAACATCACATTTTGCTGTCAGCTCCTTCGAAATCAAAGGCTCCTTTTGTTGTTGTTGTGCAGCGACATCAGACGGCAAACAGACCGATGCAGATTTCTCCACCAGGTGAGAAATAGAACGCAGACACAAACAGCTTAATAACTGTGACTGCTCTGAATATCCCCCCTCATGTTCAATAAGCAAACAGTGCAGGGAAGGATTTCTCAAGCCTGTCAGCTTTATTGTGACAACTCATGTAACAAATCGCTCCCATGTCTCGGGCCAGAATGTGGGATTGTTTGATGTAGGCTGAGGATGAACTTTTAGGAAGGTCTTGGTTGTGCAATGTCTCCCACAGAATACTTGAAGCAGAGAACATCTTATATATTGTGGTGGCTGATAGATCCAGATCCCCTAGTACCAGTTCTTTACTAAGTACTTTATTGTTTAAGATTAAATTGTTAGTACATGGTGCTTGTTCCTAAATGTATATTTTGGGAGGTTGGGTTAGGGGCACACAATTTGTGTTTGCCCAGGGTCCCCTATGTGCATTACTCTGGCCCTGTATTCAGTATTTCACTGTTAGGCTCAGTCATGAAGGCAGTGAAGAGATTTTGTGGTGTGGCGTTGATTGTCAGTCTCTGTCATCTTTGGCTTTTTTCAAAAAAGTCCTCTCTAAAGTGATCGCTCTCCATCCACTCCGTCTGGTTTCTCTAATTTAGAGCTTGAGGCAAAGGGCCGAATTTTCACTTTCAAGTTCATTTTCACACCTTGAGGCTCTGATGGATTTGGGGCAGAGATGCCATCAGGCCACAGAGGTATATGGCCTGTGTATTTTGAAACAAAAATGGAAAATTGAAAAACTAGTTGCCAAAGTCATCTTCTTTCTGCACAGTTTTTTTCAAAGCACCTTAAAAAAGTATGTAAAAACACAAAATAAGATAATATATGATCAACAAAATCAGTAAATGACTGATATATAAACTAGGGAACAAATCAGAACACGTGGGTATGCTTATGAGTTCACCTTATCAAATGATAACTGTTGGACTTAATTGTCATCATATTTTTTTTGATATACCTATATGTATGTACTGTAGCATTTCTTTTATCAGCAGTATGTTTACAACTTGCATACAAAAAATAATTTAGAAGCAAAAATGTATTCTGGCCTTGTTGCTATGTGGTTGCTGCACATAGATGGAGACACATTTGCAAAAGGTATAAAAATCACTCAGTATTGATTTTGTGGCAAATGATAAATTCTGCCTATCTGTAGATTAAGCAAATCTGCTTTAAATTTGCCATGACACAGTGAACCGGATCAGCGTTATTTCCCTTAAGCACATTGCAGTGAACCAGGAAATTGGCTTTTTCAGACTTGAGAAGAAAAACACAAACCTGATTAGTTTGTATTTATTTTCCAATGGCCTAATTTTCCACAGGTTTCATAAATGAATTAGATGATCAGCAGGCTTGGCTTTGTGTTATTGGTTCCTAATATTTCACCCTCCCCTCCCAGATGTTTAATCGGTTAGAAAGCTATTGGAATTTTGGCTAATTAAAAAGAATTCACTAATATATTGAATGCCTGGTTATCCCCAGGCATGTAGCTGAGAGATAACACAAGCACTCTTGTTCGCTGTAATGACTCACCTTTTAGCAATAAAACATTTCCATCTGCAGCTGGGTTTTATTTTACTGTGTGTATCATCACATGGATTCACATGCACTCAGACAGCAGCCCTGCTGACTCTGCCAAAACTGTCAGTGGAAATAATCAGCCACAGCAGAGAAAATCCACCGACTCTACTTTTTCACACCATCTAGGTCAGAAACAGACTCTGTATGTGAGGTCCCACATGTCAAGGTAGCTTTTGTGTATTGAATGCATGTATGTGTATGAGCTGAGGTTTTCTTTTTTATTTGTATGTCTAATTAATGACATTACTTTATATAGGGTGTAAATATATCAGGACTTTGTGTGCACATACAGATGGTGCCCTTTATATCTTTTTCACCCCTGCCCCTCACACATCCTGAGTCCACCGCTGCAGTGCGGTATTAGTGCCCTTAAAGGATCTAAATAGTTCCTTCGCCACAGCTGTACATTTAACTAGCTGTTAGTGCATTTACTCTATCATAATGTGAACAGCTCACTGTTTCACTGATTCACACTAATCTGCCCTGTGAGGATCAGAGTTTCATCTTTATTCACATCCAAACATATCTAATCCTATGTCCCTGCATCACTCCATCTATCTGTCCATCGCAGCTGCTCTGTTGAAAATTGTAAAAATGGGCTTTCCCTCGAGCTATTAACCCCTGGTGGAGTGTTTCAGCTGGAAGTCTGCAGAGTCAAGCCTCCTTCTAAAGATATCTGTTTCTGTCCTTTTCTTGTCTCCCCTGCCTCACCCCCACCCCACCTCCTTTTGTCTGCCTCTTTTTCTCTCTTCTGGTTTGACTCTGCCATTTTCCTTGTTGTGAGGTGGAGCAAAGGTTACAAAATACCCAGAGAATGGTAGGAGAGCAATAATGACTGTGTGTGCCTGCGTGTGTGTCCATGCTCTCCAGAGACAAACTGTAGAAACCTATTAGAAATAGCTGCAACTGCCCTCTGCTCCCCTTCCCCCCCAAGGAATACACAAACACACACGCACGCTCGCACGCACACGCGCACACACACACACACACACACACACACACACACTTTCTCTCCTCATAGTTTCCTGGACAGGGCTAACTGTTAATCAGCCTAACTAAGTTCACAGTATTCAGTCTAACATAATTATGATCATGAATGATTATGTGAAAGAGAAGGAAGTAAGAATTTCAAACAAAAGGAACACATACAAAAGGACTTTCATCACTCATTTGGTTAAGAAGCTGTGAAAAAGTGCAGGAAAAAGATCACTGTTGCCTGAAATTCTATCAAGTCCACTCAAATGATGGAGCTCGGAGGCGTGACAATAAAGGACTTCCCTGAAATTTAGCTGAATATTGTCACAGACTATGTTGCATTTCATACTACATAATATATGCTGCCTACTCAAGCACCTTGAGTAAGTTACCTATCATTTTTTCCCAATATAGAAATAAACTAGTGTAGTGGGCCAAGAAGTAAGCCTTGGGGGACACCACAGATAACAGTAATTGACAGAGGTGGGGGACTTGAGTCACATGACTTGACTCGAGTCGAACTCGAGTTGCGGATTTGAGGACTTGAGACTTACTCGACTAACACTGATGAAAGACTCGACTCGACTTTGACTTGGCATTCATAACTTGAGACTTGACTTAGACTTGACAAAGATGACTCGAAAGTCTCAGCTTTTCTTTCTTTTTTTTGCTCATATTAAGCCCTCAGCCACTGTATGACGCGGTGCATGCAAGCCCGGGTGATTTTGGCCACCATCTTGGTTAAAGCGCGTGCAGTGCCTGAGAGTAATATTCTCAGCTGTCAGGATGTGCAGTATGGTACAGCTCCAGGGCTGATATTAATCGAATCTTATTCTTCTGTTCATGGGTTTGAAAAAATAAAAAATAAATTGATCAGCTATGCAATTACATCATATTATTGACTAACTCTTCTGTTTACTGCGTCTACAGATATGAAGAATACATTCATACAAACTTCTTGTGACTTGTTTGACCTCAGCCATGACTCGACTTGACTTGCTTGAGTAACAGCAATGACTTGACTTGCTTGATTTTGATCACAGTAACTTGGGACTTGCTTGAGACTGGTAGGTTAAGACTTGAGACTTGCTAATGACTTGCATGTATGTGACTTACTCCCACCTCTGGTAATTACTAGTTATTTATAAATACCAATCGATGTTTGACAGGATTTCAGTTCCAGAGTATATTCAGGAGCGCCAACTCAAGTGACGGTGAAAAGTAATCAAATATTTTTCTCTGTTTATGGTGTGTGGATAATATTTTAAACAGCTTTACATTTTTGCCTGAGAGTCAGTGAATTAGCATTGTCAAGAGAGCATGAGGGGTTTCATCAAAGATTTTTCAGTGGGCGCTTCATCATGCGAAACCATGGAAAACAAAACCCTGACCTGATAGGTTACTTTTAAGGCACTTTCCTTTATGTTTCTGATATTTTTTTATTTCTTCCTCATTTCACTTGCGTCATCTCTGACAACACCAGGGAATACAGAGGATGTGATTAGTTGTACTTCTAATAATATCGGAGCTGTAACTTAATTTAACTTACTATAAAACTAAAGGATGCAGTCTCTTGACTGGTTCCTACAGGGCCTCTCCTCATTTACAAGAGTGACATAATCTTATTTTTGATGGTCACAATGAAACGACCTGTGTATGCAGTCAGTCCATGTTATTTCTCATGAGGTATAACAAAAATGGGGTCGATCAAAGACAAAGTCTTATCATATAATCATTAGGTTACAATCAATCTGCAAGTGTGCTTTCTTAACTTTTATTAAAGGACAAAATATCAAGAATGTGGAAATACCATCATGGATTATTTCTTTGGTTACACTCAGTGGCGGACTCGGGATGTTTGAGGGAAAGGAGCCAACTAAAATGGGCACCTTGTGTATGTGGTGGGGCACAGAGTGGAGAAC
>JARJLU010000743.1:0-36847 GCA_030272975.1 Sparidentex hasta
TCCCTGCAGCTCTGCCAAGTGGTCACAGACCAGTAACACCAGCCTTATCAGTACACTGTTTGGTTATAAAGTTCATTGCTCTTTCAACTTTAATTTGATGTATTTGTAATTCTCCTTCTTGTTTCTCTGTCTGTAGTTCAGATATAAGGAGTTTAATGAGTAAGCCTTTGTATTTTTTAAATTCAGATCAGGATCAGTCCGCCATTTTCCACCCCGGTGTAAAAATTCTACTTAATCTCCTGCACAAATTTGCAACTACAGATCGTGTGATAATTTTGATAACAATGCCAAAGTGCTTATGGAAATGTCTCAAAGCGAGCCACCAACCTGAGGGGTTACTGGGTTGCAGTAAATACTGAGGCAGGTTAAAAAATGAAATCAAATCTGTTTCACAATATGAAGTTTGTTTTTCAGACTTTTCTCCATTCTTTGATATTTTCTTCTAAAATAAAAAGTCTAGAGTTTTATCACATCATGCATTATCAAAGAGTATCCAATTGTCGGAAAAAGTCAGTATTGTCAATTCAAATCTGAGCAAATTGGTTGGAATATTAAAACTACCGGAGTTGAAAATGACAATGATTAGCATTTGGCACATTTTCCAAATTAGCATTAGGATTCAATGTTTAAACCCCCAACAGAGTTGGGACAGTATGATACATGACAAGCTCAGCAGATGCAAACACCATTATGCACATTCACGTACTTAATACTTTGAGTAGGTAGAGACAAAAATATATATACACAAACACACTTTTTGTCAGATTTACCAAGATGTGATACACACGGTTCTGTTTTGTGGGTGAACATGCACAGGCTGGATTTCAGTCAAGTTCAACCTAATTTTAGAAGGTACAAAAAGGGACTCTGAAGAAAGAGAATTGATTGTTGATCCTCATTTGCAGGTCATCAAATACTGACACAGTATGAACCGTTTACCAACAAATCACGTCATGTCCGTGGATCAACAGGAGACAAGTCTGCAACTAATTTGATGATCAATTAAGTCTTTTTAAAAAAAAGCAAACCAACTTAAGTCTCTGGTTTTCTAAATGTTTTATAGCTTAACAGTGAACTGAATATCTTTGTTTGTGGGAAACTCTGGTGGACATTTCTCTCTGTTTTCTGACATTCTATGAACCGAATGATTTATCAGACACTTTGGAAATTGTAATAATTGTAGCTTTAATCTCATCTGAACAGGCTATAACTCTACATATTGAATATGCATTGGTGGACTAACATCAATGCTCGGTGCTCACACACAGTCAAAGTTGATGGTCAGTCAACCTGACCACATTATCACCACCATCTCGTTGCTGCTGTTAACATTCACCCTGATGCAGATTCAAAAGATGCACTTGGTGTTCATCTATATTTCTATTTTAAAAACTGTATATTTGTCTGTACATTTATGTAGAATGAAGGTGTTTTAACATTTCAAAGTACCTTGTACCATGCATGTGGAATATGCATTGTTTTGGTGATAGCTGGCCCAAGGTGTGGCCTCCAAGCAGTAGAAAAGTTCTGATCGTCAACAACAAACCTCAGCTCTTGAAACTGCATCTGTTTGAAAATAAATGAAGAAAATCATAATGCTGGCAGTCATCAAAATATCACAGTTCTTTCCGAGCCAAAGGTGGTGTGCATTGTTCTGGTGATGGGTGGCATGGTGTCACCCTCCAACTCACTCAGCCTGACCCTGTTCATTCAGGGATTTTTTTTAGTCTGGCCTGTTTTCTTCCGGTTTCAGGTGCACTAAAAGCACATCATGCGCACCTTATCAAACAGGCACACGCCTCTGTTTCCTGCAAGTCAGCGTTGAGGGCTTTAAAACAGCTCAAACCTCTTTGTCATGCTCGGCGGTGACGTCATCACCGTGCGCCCCCTCCGCAGCCAGAGCTCGCTCGTGTTTACCGTCTAATTCAGCTAGCCGAGGCTTTTGTGTCGTCTCCTGTGAGCACTTGAAACGCTGTTTTTGCGCGCCTGTGTGTGTTAAATGTGCGGTGAATTACATTTGTAGTTAACGTTTATCTATTCCAACATGGAGTCCGCAGATGCTAGCAGCGAGGAGAAGGCAGGCTCCATGTCGGCGGCGCAGAGGAGAGCAGAGATCCGGAGGAGAAAACTGCTCATGAATTCAGAAGACAGGATGAACAGAATCGTTGGATACACCAAGAACGATTCTGAAATCAACGGTACGCTTTGACAACCGATCGTGTGTTTTCTATTGAAGCATATTACCAAGTCAGGTCATTTTTTTTTTTATCAACGTAGTCTGATATCACTTATCACAAATTTTCCTCAAGGGGCAATAATGACACGTCAGGAAGAGCTAGCCACTCCAACATAGCAAAAAAATTCAGTATTATACAATCAAGATGAGTGATTGTAGATTGCCACACAGATCATCTGCAGGACAGATGGATTATAAATACCCCGGGTATAACAACACAAAGATCCGGATCGATATATCGATCCAGTAATAGGTGATCCAATAGCATCTATGCAAAGTGAAAACAGAGAGTCATGTCACCACCATCCTTAAAATACGCATTTATTTTGAAACGTCTGTGTCACTGTCTTCCCTTCACTAAGAACTCCTTTCTAAATAGTGCTTTGTTTTTACTAAAAAGAAAAGATTGTTTGCCATTTAAATGTCTGGAACGATTATTAAAATAAGGTTATGATAACATTGTCAAATCAGATCTTAGTTGCTTTTTGTGATCGGATATAAATGTGGCTGATTGTGTTAAATGGGCACATGATCTCATACCGATTGCAGGCTCCCGTGTCGAAATCGAATTGAAATCGCATCGTTAAAGACTGTGATATCAGCAAATATCGTATCGTCGTCCAAAGAATCAGCATGATATGGTATCGTGATCAAACTTGCGATTTACATCCTTAATAAATACTAGACATAACAGTTCCATTGAACATGATGGCTCATTTGATGTATTTGTGATTTAAACCCTACATCAAAATGAAAATGTGAAAGAATGGCCCAGAGCCATCCTCACTAGTTAAATCTAAAGTTGTCTTCAATCTGCAGCTGGAGCGACCCGGCGTCCCACGGAGCCCCACTTCCACCTCGATCTCGACAGGACAGAGCCCTGGTCGTCGTCTTCTTCCCCGAGACCGTCTCCCTTCCTGCCAGAGGCTTCGGGGCTCAGCAGCCGCTCTCAAAGCGCCACCCCGGAGAGGAGGGCCTCCCCTCTTCCAGGCATCTGTGAGCCACACGGAGGCTCTCTGGAAGATGACGTAGGGATCCGACAGAGGCCGAGGGGGGAGCGGGTGTCGGACGACATCAGCGGCTCCCCTCGTCGAGGCCTCCAGAAGTACCTGTCCCGATTTGATGATGCTATGAAACTGCGGGGTCAGCTGGCCAATGAGAAGCCGGCCCAGGATGGAGGGTCGGAAACGGAGGAGTTTGATCCCTTCAGAATCTTCAGGCTCATCGGCAGCATCCTCCTCGCTGTTTTTGTTAGGGGTTTTGTCTGCAAGTATCTGGTGAGTCTGCTCGCTGTAGACACTGTGTTGATATGATGAACGTGAGATACGCTCATGCCTCTTTTTACATGTTAACTGATGACAGTGCAGACACTGAAGTCACCCAAGGGCCATAAATGAATAATTCACTAGGTTTTATATATATCTGAGCTCTTACTCAAACTCAACAGTACAGACATAGATTACAGTTTTAAGTCACTACCTGAAAATAAGAGCTCCTTTCAAATGTGACACGCCACAAAATGAACATATCATGACATTCAGGGTTGGTAAAAAATGTACTATTAAAAGCTTGTAAAATAAACATGTTGATAAGAAAGATTGAGCCCTGTGCGAGCTCTGAAAATGCAATATGTTTTTATTTTTACATACATTAATTTTGTGGTATTGTCACATTCACTGTTGTTATCTGGTTTTATTTATTTGTTTGCACTGCTGTGCACAGCTTATCAGCTGTAGCAGAGTTAGCCATAAGCTTATTTGCATCTGCAGTCAGCAGGCAGAGAAAACATCTCTGTTAAGAAGATAAACATTAAAAGTATGAAACACAGATACAGGACAACACAGAGACACAGGCGACCTCAGCAACATGATTTAAAATCATTAAAGCATCACATAACAGTAGCAGCCACGTTCATGAGAGTAAGTGTTTACTGATATTGGCCCAGATTTGATAATGATATGTCTGACTACCAGAAACATAATGTTGTTATAATGTGACTCTCATTATTTTTTTTCATTCTAGTCAATATTTGCTCCATTTCTGACCCTGGAACTGGCCTACATGGGGTTGTCCAAATACTTTCCAAAGGTGAGTGTGCACTTGATATTTCATGATCCCTTTCTCTCACAGACTTAAGTGTGACACACATGTGTCAGGTTGATCTGCCTACAGAAAGTAATCATTTTAATGATGGATGTGAAGAGACACTTTGGAGGTGTCAGTGTGGAAACTGACATACAAGATTTTGGCAAAGGTTCAAAAAGGTTTTTTCATGATTACGGTTCTATCTAGATGTGACGCAGTGCTGTTCCTCTGATGCTGATTCTGTCACTGCTGGACACACCCACAGTGATTATCATTGTAATTTTAGATTATTTTTCAGTGGGGGGAAAAATGTGCTTATTTGCTTTCTTTCTGAGAATCAGATAGGAAGATTCTCTCAGAAGCTTAGCGTAGCATAAATACTACTAGCTGCCTGTTTGATTCTTTGTCTCTCTCTCTTTTTAAATATCACCTGGTGGCTCCAGGAAGTCACCAGTTCTGCAAGTTCCTGAAACTCCCTCTGACACCAGAACTCTTTGTTTTTATGTATATATTTCGACTGATTAAACTGGTTTAGATATACGGTTCATATAGCCACTTTGGTGGGTGTTTTTAACTTTGGACAGAGCTGTGCTGGCTGTTCCTGTCAGTCTACATGCGAAGCTAAACTAAGTCAAAACATGAGACTGTAACATTGAGTCATTTATCAGCAAAAATGTGAGTGCTTATTAACTTGTTGACATTTCATGGACTTAACATTTAGTTTATTAACTACAAAAGAAAAATGAATTGGATGAATTTATTCCGACACAACGATCACTCGTTTCAGCATCGTATTTTTCGAGCAGCTTCTCTCCTCAGGCTGCGAGACTCCTCAGCTCTTCCTCACTCCGCCATGAACAGTTAATTTTTCTGACTTGATTACGATTAGTTTTTTTAATCTTCTTGTTCCTCCAGGTAGAGAAGAAGGCCCAGACCACTGTGCTGACCGCTGCCCTGCTTCTTTCCGGCATCCCCGCTGAGGTCATCAACCGCTCCATGGACACCTACAGGAGGATGGGTGACGTGTTCGCCGACCTCTGTGTTTACTTCTTCACCTTCATCATCTCGCACGAGATCCTGCAGCTCTTTGGCTCAGAGACTCCCTGATGGACCAGGAAGATCTCTTTAACCTCGCCTCCCTTTTTCAACGTCCTCTTCTAACGTCTCCCATAGGAACGAGACAGGGTCATTTACGCCGGCCGACGTTGTTTTGTCGTCGACAGTCTGTCAACAAATCCTCGCTGCCTTGTCATCAGGGAAGATTTGCACGTCAGCTGGACGAGTGCTCATTAATTCAGCGCTTCAGGATTCCAACATGTGAGCAGCGAGTTCAGAGTTCGTTACAGATCTTCAAGTCATTCTTTTTTTTCCCCGCGCTGAAGCTGAGAAACAGAAAAGTGTTTGTTTGTGAGAAAGATGTACAGTGGAAGTCATCGTGCTGAGTGATATTATTATGTAAGGTCGAGCACAGAAAACGGTAAATGTCGTATCTAAGAGTGGACAGTAGTTCAGTTTATCATCAGTCTGGGAGCTGCTTAACATGCGAATGGGAAACACTGGAGTCCCTCGGGGGCTGACATCTGAAACTGACATGACTGATTCTACAGAAATCAGATTCACATCACAACATGGCAGATGTATGCTAAATCACACAGAATAATCAAACCTGTGCGCTCTAGTGCTTTGCGTTACATAAGAAAAACTCTTCACAAACTGAAATTTCAGAGAGTAACTCATCATCAGGCTGAACTGCAATGCATTGCTGCTTCTCTGACTGAAGATTTTAAGGGTATTTCACATGTAACCACCATACTTGCCGACCTTGAGAGTGCAGAAATAGGGAGGATTACAAAATCTAAGTGGGTTTTCTGAAAAATTTGAGATTCAAGAACTGTGTTTATTTAAAGAATTAATAATGACAAAAACAATTTAAAAAGTAAACTGCAACAGCATATTTTTGCCACATACATGTATTTTAGTTTGAATTCTCATGAAACAGTGTAGTATACTTCAAGCTCTAGTGTAAACTTGTGTAAATCTGTGGCTTAAAGCAATATTTAATCACTTTGAAAATTGGGATCCTGGAAGAAAAAGGAGGGAGAGGGCAGTGAAAACTGCGAGGGTTAGCAAGTATGGTAACCACATCCAACAGTGATGTCACGATTTACTGACGCGTCTTTGAGTACGCTTCTACGTCACTGCAGCAAAATGTGGAGTTAAACCAATACAGGGTTGCAAAAACACGACTTTAAAAACTCACATTATTTGAGTGGAAACATTTATTTAAAGTGAGATTATGTAACTTTTACTATACAGCTGAAACCTGAATCTAAAGTCTGATAGCCTGCTGAACAAAATCAACCACTCAGTGTAAAATTAACTGAACTGACAATATGACAACTGAATGAACCACACTGACTCTAAGAGGGACGAGGTGTCGTGAGGTTTTTGATCCGTTATGATTAACAGTCACTGACTGAATTAAGCTAAAGGGTTAGACAATAGGAGCATCAGTAGACGGCTTCTTAGGCCCTTTATTAATAATCTCATTCCCTCTGCTGATCTGTCACAATGTCGACAACCTGGAAGTTTTGTAGTGTCAGAGATGGCAACCGTCACGGAGGTCCGACAAAACACTTGCTTTGTAAAACTCTCTGCTCTGTGATTAGTCTCGAGAGGACCTTTAATTATTTTTTTTCTTTTTTGTGAGTTCTGTTTATTCTCAGATCTGGCACTTTTTAACATGTTGTCCTTCCCTCTGCTCTGCCGTACAAACATCAGCCGTATGCAGGTCGATGCTGACATCCCACGTGGCTGCACAGCCACGTTTTTATAGCCATCTGTGGTCATTTTTAACACACTAACGATCTAGTTGGAGGAGAAACGGCAGTATGATTCTGTTGGTCATGTCAGAGACTGCTCTGTATATTCATCACAATAAGCTGAGATCAAGAGCTTTGAGTACCGTTTTAATATCTTGACATGGGGGTAGTACAGAAGAGAGAGAGATGGCAGAAGTACAGAAAGTGATTGAAGACAAATGAAAATTTTCTGCATAGGATCAAACTCGGCTCATTACTTGAAGGTGTCAGAGTGCAAGAAACATTGAGACGCACGTGGCCTTCCAGCGCGTGCTTATTTGGAAATTAAAAGTGGTAAATAGTTTGAGTACCTAGGGGGAGACACTACAGGTGAACAGGGTAACAAATGTTAATTAATAAATTTCACCATTAAACTTCCTCACCTGATTGCTCACATTAAGACAAATATTTTTTGTATGCACGTTTCATGAAATTTGGCAGTTTCAATGGCAAAGAGGCATTATCTAGTTTAAATGCACCTATTTGCATATACAGAAATCTGAACATTGAATATAACCTGGCTCCAAATTCTCCTTTTGATTATAAAAGTCAAAGGTTTTTACAGGACATATGGTAGATGTCTTTTTATCACTTCATAAAACAGAAACATTTTCTAAAAACTAAAAACTGCCTTTAAAAAAATTAAGCAAGCACTGCTGACGAAAACGGCCATTACAGAAATACACAATTATGTGTTTTGGGGGTTGAGATATAAAACACCTTTGACTTGTGCATGAAGAAACATTTTTCACTGTGGTGTCTCCCCTTGATAATGTTTATTTGTAGTATTGTTGTCTTGCACGAACAAACGAGGCTGAATTCTTCATCCATCAACTGAAGAACTAACCTTTATCGATCAAGCAAACTATTTTCTCCTAATATTATTACTTAACTGGTATCTTGAAAGCTTGAACTTTCCTTTAATTGGTGGATAAGAAACATATGTGTTTGTGTTGTGACAGATTTCCTCATGGACAGATCTTTATGTCATATTTTCTGTTAAGATCTTCTCTCCAGTGTTCAGAAGGGTCCACCTGTGTTACGGACAAGTTTTCCTCTTTTAGTTTACGTTGTGGAGTCAGAAGAAGCATTTAATCCTTGAATGTGGAGTGTGTTAATTTGCACGGCTATGAGCTTGAACACGCAGTAAACCTCCTACAGTGTAAATACGAATCGAGAAGTGAGGTTGACAGGAATGATTTGGGTTTTTACCGTAAATAAGTGTGAGCCAGAGGGAGTTTATTTGTGTCGAGTAATTCTGGTGATGTGTCCCGCTCTGCTTCATTCATACATATTTCATATATACTCTACTTCTGTGTGGTTATGTCCGCTCTCTGTACCTTTTAACTTCATCCAAATTAATTTATTAGTGTGAATATATATTTTTTTCATGTAAATGAATTTGTGTGATTTATCCTACAACTCGTCTGACCTACTTGATTGTTTTTGATAATGTTTACAGAATACCTGTTTTTAATGGCTCTTAAAGTGTCATACATATTTGAACTTCAGAAACAACTTCAGTGTTAACATGATGTAAACATGAAACATACACCGGAATGATTAACTGAAAAATTCAAACCAAATAAATACTACTTGTGTGACAGACTCAGTTTTTTCTTCTTGACTCTCACTTGCTTAATTTATTTTATTTGATAAACTTTCCCATGATAGTTAAATAGTTGAGATTCTTAGCTACATTACAATTTAATTTGACTAGTTTAGAGATGGGGATGTGTGAGTGCCACCAGCCACCAGAAAGTTTTGCTATATGTAAATGGCTATAAAAAGTTATCTTGTCAGAGAATTGAGACGTCTGGACAGTTAACGGACAGTGAACCATTATTGGTTCATACATTACATTGTGTAATTTTGCATAGATTTTGAATACAAAGATATAAATCGGTATTGGAAAAATAATCCTCCATCTGTCTTTAAAGGCACCACATGGTTTTACACCAGACAACATCACACAAATGCATTTCTATATTATATTATATTATATTATATTATATATTTAAAACACTTTAGATAAATTTCCCAGTCTGGGATCAATAAAGTAATTCTATTCTATTCTATTCTATTCTACTTGTACAGCACTTTAAATTGCATTTCCGTTTGGTTTGAAAGGTGCAGTATCAATAAAGTGTGTTTGATTGGTGGAGGTTACTTCCAATACCACCTCAGATCCGATGTAAGTTTCTGTTCATCTTGGTGCTTTCTGTTGTTGTGTGTCTTCTGACCTCCCGCCGCGTGGTGGCGCTCTACGCTGCTCACTGCACGAGTTTGTGCATTGAGGTGTCGCAGTTTTCTTACGTGCAGGTTGAAAGGCACAAACAACCGCTCACCGCACCACAGTCGTCATTTTCTGTAAACTACTTTGAGTTTTATTTAGACACCTAACTTGGTGGAATAGCGATGGGGCGCGAGTCGAGGTATGTCGGAAATATCAGGTCAATAACGTGTTTTTTTATCTTCGTTTGAACAGATTGTGACTAACTGCTATGGCTGCTAAATTTGAGCCGTTTTAATTTCGCTGGCTAACTTCGGTTAGCATGCTAGCTACGACAGTCTGATGTTAGTGCATATCAGTCAGCAGCCAATCCCACACAGCCGTGGAGTCTGAATTAATATGAATTGTAACTATCTATAATTGTAACTATATATTAATTAAGATGATTGCTATTCTGCTTGGTCTTCAGACACTACAGGAAGCGCTCGGCGTCTCGTGGAAGGTCAGGTAGCCGATCAAAGAGTCGCTCCCCGGACAAACGCTCCAAGAAAGACGAGCGGGACCGAGACCGAAGCAGGAGAGAGCGGTCACGGAGCCGGGACCGCCGCAGGTCCCGGTCCAGAGACAGAAAACGAGCCAGGTGGGTGCTCTGTGCTGTCGCTTATTGACAATACATGAGTGACAAACAGAGAAACTGCAGCTGTTTATATAAACTGTGTCCTGGCTGCAACTGGGTTCAGGTCTGTTTGTATTTACAGCTTTGCAGGGCAGCAGTGAAAGCGCTGATGAAATATCAGACCACATGTTGTTTTCTCTACCATTTCAGTGTAACCAGTGGTAGATTTTGATTTTACCACGTTCATGCAGATTTTCAGAGTTGTGCAGTGCTAGATATTCTATATAAGACTCAAGAAGAGGCATGGAAGATAACTGTTTTGCTGCAGCAACATCACAACTAGATTCATTTTTATTTGTTGTACCTGTGACAGAATAAACCATGATCATCTGCAGCAGACATGTTGAAGTTTTACTTTTAGATGCTTTTGTTCATTACAGTAAACAATTTTTGGTGGATTGGACCTGTGATGTGTGCACAATCGACAAATCATTTGAGATTAAATAGTGAAAAGGATCAGTGTTGTTGCTCTGTTATTTATGTTTTCACGTCATGTGTTTGTGTTTGCCTTTGCTGTCCAGACGCTCCAGGAGCAGAGAAAGGAGGAGGTCCAGGAGCCGAGAGAGGAGGAGGTCTGGCAGCAGGACCCGAGCAAGGAGGTCCCGATCTGGTAGCCCCAGCAAGAGCAGGAGAGAGGAAAAGTGAGGTTTTCATATATTCAAACATGTCAAGACAGACAGTGGTGGCAACACCTGAAAGCACTGAGTGTAATTTATGAACGAATGCTTCTCTTTGGTGCAGCTTTCATATTTTAGAAGCACATGTGGACACGCAAGGTGGCACATAAAAATTTGTCAAAACAGCTCCGCACAGAGTCAGAGAATGTATGTACAGTAACCAGATGAAGGTAGTTTACACCTTTTTATGAAACAGCAACACTCGTCTCGTTAACATACTGACATATGATTTTAATGGGAAGGTTTTCTGTCAAAAGCCTTGCAGATTTTCTCAAGTTCAAGATTAATTTTCACATGCTACCTTTTATAGTATTCTCTTTAATGCCCTCTTTCCCACAGGTCAAGGAGCAGAGAGAAAGACAGCGTTGATCCTGTATCTGACAAGAAAAAGGTTAAAGAGGAGAAAGAGGATGAGAAAGTCGAAGATGTAAGTGCCATGTATTCAGTTCTTGAAAACTTCTGAAACATCACCATATAGTAGATGGTTGAAATGTTTATGATCTTAATTTTTTTGCCATGCAGCAAGACTTTGACCAGAACAAGCTGGAGGAGGAGATGAGGAAGCGGAAAGAGCGTGTGGAGAAGTGGAGGGAAGAGCAGAGGAAGAAGGCCATCGAAAACATCGGCGAGATCAAGAAAGAACTGGAGGAGATGAAGCAGGGCAAGAAGTGGAGCCTGGAGGATGATGATGGTGAGGAAGCACTGTTATAAACAACTTACTCGGAGTGAGCTGTAGTAACTCAGTTAAATTTGTCCTGTAGTTAGAGTGTTTGTTCTGAAAGTGTAAGATTATGAGTTTAATTCTCCCTGGTGAATACATGAGATGACAAATTCTCCTGATTCCCCAAAATGATCCTAAATATCTCACTTCTTAAAGATTTTTTTAATTGTCAGTTGAACCATTGATTATCATTATTTTCCATTACACGTTGATATGTTTTACTGTTGTCTTGGTAAAAAACAAAGCAGCCAGCAAATGTTAGGTATTTGTAAGTAGTTGATTAACACTATAAACTTATCAGCACAAACATTAGCCTCACATTGCATCTTACTCTTTATTGCAGACGATGACGAGGATATTTCGGCTCCAATGGAGGCCGACGACGATGAAGACTTGGAAGGAAAGGGGGACTTGAAAGAGAAGGAGATAAAGGAGGAAAAGACAGAGGATGGTGAGAAGGAGAAGGAGACCCCAATGGAGCAGCAGGCCGAGGAGGACGATGTGGATCCTCTGGACGCCTACATGGAGGAGGTGAAACAGGAGGTGAAGAAGTTCAACATGGGAGGCGTGAGAGGAAATGATAAGGTGAGTGTGAGGGGAAATTACAGCATCACTTAAGCCCAGGGACCAGTCCTCTGATGTTAAATGTTGTCATGGTTACGAAATGTCGTTTTTTAAACGATGTTAAAGGGCGATTTCACATGCAGCCATGAGTAGCAACTAATCATTTAAGCGACTTTGAATAATGAGGACTATAGTTGAACTCTATATGAAACTGGAAAGAAGCACAGCAACATTGACAATCACATCCTGTCACTCTAATTAGCTGTACACAATTCACAAAGTATTTTTGATACCTAGATATCCAAAATCAATTTGTAAAATTGTTTTAACTGTAATTAAAACACATGGACACTCTGATTTTAACCCAAGGCTGTACAGTTCAACAATTACAAAGTACATGTTCAGTGACTTTTTCTGTACCTATGTGTCTGTTTAATTAAAGAAAACATTAAAGATTTTTTGTTTTTTCCAAAGAGGTATCATTGTTTTTGCAGCCTCATAGAGATGAGTGTAATCACTAATTGGTTCACTGACCAAACAGAAGAACATATCAAAATATGCATTAAACAGTGTCTTTTAAAAGCCAAAAGTGTCAGAGCCTCCTGAGGATTATACATTTAAATACATTCAATCAGAAATATCCTACATCTAGTCATAGTCCTACATCTTACCATATGCAAGCTGTGTGTTATCCTTGCATTGACTGTAAAACATTTGTATTCTTTACTGTCAGTTGTCAACAAATGTGTGTTTTGTTGTTTAAAATTTCAACAGAAAGGAGCAATGACAGTAACTAAAGTGGTGACAGTTGTTAAAACCAAAAAAGGACCCCACACTCACAAGAAGAAGGGTGAGCTGATGGAGAATGACCAGGATGCTATGGAAGTGAGTTTTTTGTTTGTAGCTCCTAACAATGTTTTGTTGTTTTGTCATCAGCTATAAGTTATTCTTAACCAAAGCAACATGAGTCCTCTCTCAAATTTAAATGTTAAAGCATTTTCTTTCTGTTTTGTGCATAAAGTAGAGATCAGTTGAAGAACTTCTTCTGATGGAACACACTTCTAACTATTCACAACATTAACAATGTGTCTGACAGTACTCTTCAGAGGAGGAGGAGGTGGATCTGCAGACGGCTCTGACGGGCTTCCAGACCAAACAGAGGAAGGTCCTCGAGCCTGTCGACCACGGGAAGATCCAGTACGAGCAATACCGAAAGAACTTCTACGTGGAGGTCCCCGAGCTCACCAGGATGACTCAGGAAGGTCAGTTAATCAAACTGATTGGCTCTTCTCCCACCACTGAGTAGAATTGAGAGGTCATTTATATAACGTGTTTTGTACAAAAGTCATCTAGCTGTACAAATTGAAATACAAGCTTCTGCTGTCAGTGTGTACAAAGATATGCCTGGCGGTTTGGGCTGTGTATGAAATGTCAAGTTTCAAAAGTGAAGTTTAAGTTCATTATTTGATCAGATTTATAGGCCTGTTTACTTATTCTTTGATCAGATATTTCCTTATCTAAGTGAGAAAACCTTTTTGTGTTTGTACTTTTGTTTTGAAGAAGTTCTTTATGTAACATTGACATTCAGCAATTTGTTCGATTTTGTTTAAGGGGTGAAATACGACAGAAAATATTTAAACTCAGCTATCAGTAGATACAATGTCAAAAATGTTAAAGCTAGACAACATGTGAAGTAATAAAATATGCTAAGACTAATATCAGTCCTAAAACGAAGGATTGGTTCAATTTATACAGTGGCAATAATTTAGTCAGTCAGTGGTGTTTGTCCATATTTTGGTTTAATATATTCATTAAATGTTTTCCGTTGATTGTCAACATTAAAATAAAATTAAAAAAAACTCAGGACAAACAGAAGTCACCTTCTTCAATAAGAGATGGGAAGGGATCAGGCTTGTATATTAGAGCAGCCTTACTGAGCATTAATGTGATCTATTAAATAAACATGTGAATCATTAATGGCCCCACAATTCGAGAATGAAGCAGCTGTCAGCGATCTGAATACAAAACGATTCTGGATGCATCTCAGTGTACGGCATCCTTAATGATCTCTTATTACTTTTCATCATTTAAATTCCCATTTCATTCAGAAATAATCCGACAACAGTGGACTACAAATGAAAAGCTGCATCTATTCAAGACGTCACATTACAAAAACAAAAAATGTATCCACTGCAGTGCCTTTTGTGCTTGTTTTAACTTACAGTAGTGTTGTTTTCACGTGGAAGCTTTACGACAAGGCACTGGCTCTGCTGCACACACCTTTTTATTAATTTATGGTGGCAATGTTAAATAAAATAAAACAGTTTTCACAACTTTTCATCATTTAAACAAGCAAATTGTATCATCTCACATGTATTGTATTTTTTAGAATATCTTTATTTATGAGCATTCACTACCTGTTGAACATCTTCTTTTTGCCATGTTATAATCACAACAGATGTGAATGCATTCAGGCTGGAACTGGAAGGGATTATCGTCAAAGGGAAGGGCTGTCCCAAACCCATCAAGACCTGGGTGCAGTGTGGAGTGTCTATGAAGATCCTCAGTGCTATGAAGAAGTGAGTCTGACTCGTGGTGACTGCTCGTGTGATGAGTGGCAAGAGAGTTTTATCAGTGATTTTGCCAATAAGTCAAAAAAAGATGATCCTAAAAAGATAGTGAGGCAGGCAGTTTGTGTGTAAATGGCCCAAGCACTTATTTAGGTTCACTTGCGGGAGCTCATGTTTTCGAAATATGAAATAAATTCAACTGGACATGAATTTGCAGGTAATGCAGGAGTATTAAGTCATGTCTTTTGTGTTATAACATTATTAATAAAAAATCAGATGCAGATTGTGTGCAATTTTTTAAACTTTCTGACCATAAAACAACAACTCATATTTCTGTAAATTCCTTTCTCTGTAATGCACGTAGGCATGGCTATGAGAAGCCCACCCCCATCCAGGCTCAGGCAATCCCTGCTATCATGTCTGGCCGAGACCTCATCGGCATCGCTAAGACCGGCAGCGGGAAAACCATCGCCTTCCTTCTGCCCATGTTCCGACACATTATGGACCAGAGGCCTCTAGAGGAGTCTGAGGGACCAATCTGTAAGGAATAAATCATTTCATACTGCCATCACTCTGACAGTAATGTTTCCTGTTTTTATTGACCCTATTCAAATGGGATAAATGAATAACTGATGTAGTTTGAGACAGAAATTAAGAACTAGGATTGCAGGATGTGGTTTAAGGCCCGAATATAGGTCAAAGGAAGACTAAAATAGGACTCATTTTAATAACCCTCTGGCTGTTTTGTGCTTCCATAGCATTGCTCATCTTCATCAGCCATCCTAAAAATCGATCTTATCTCAGTTAATATTCTTGGTAAAATATATTACATCACGTATTCATAAACATTGTGAAAACAGAAGTGCTCAAGATATTCAAAAATGAACAAATACTCTATTCTCATCATGTTTTCCTTCTTCTGCCACAGCGGTAATCATGACTCCAACCAGAGAGTTGGCTCTGCAGATCACCAAAGAGTGTAAGAAGTTCTCTAAGCCGCTTGGACTCAGAGTGGTGTGTGTTTATGGCGGCACGGGTATCAGCGAACAGGTAAACACACATAATGAATCCTTTTGATTTTGGATCCCAAGGGCTTTTGTTTTCATACAACGACTCAATTTGTCATTTTATTTAATTCCCACCTTTTACTCCTCCTGTTCATTTATAATTACATTACTTACGTTAAAGACCAGCTCCACTTGTGACACAAACTCAGTTATTGTTTTATTTTCTTGATTCTTTCTCCTTCGTTGAATATAGTTCTTTAAATCTCTCCAATTATTTGGCTGTGATATGAAAGGGGCAAGTGTACAATCCTAATACCACTCATGCCTGTAAGGTGAATATGAGTCCACTGCCAGCAGCACTGATCTGTCGGTGGTCAAGTTGCATCGTTGGCACCGTGTATTTTTTCCGTTAAACGTCAGACAATCATGTACTAATGCAATGCTTAATTGGTGAAGTACTTTTAGATGAAACAATTAATTCATTAATGAAGAAAAACACCAGCAGATTAATCTGATAAGGTATTGTTGGTTGCAACATTGATTTCCAACTAACTGTAAGATGTTCTGTAAAATAAGTAAGAACTGCTATTTTTCATCAGCTTTTACATTGGGAGTTTGGGCGTTGCATTAATACTGTCAGTTGTTGTCGGTTTCCAGATTGCTGAGCTGAAGAGAGGAGCTGAGATAATTGTGTGCACACCGGGAAGAATGATTGACATGTTGGGGGCCAACAGCGGTGAGTTCACACACCTGGACCCTCTCACTTCTTTACTCTGATAGGCTGTCAAGCATTTTTAATGCCTTGTGAACCTTTTGTTCATTACCTCGCATGTCATAAATGTTACAGTATGATAAATAACATAATGATCCAAGTCAGTACCACTTACTAAACTGTCGACATTATTTGACCACCTTTGGGATCAGTCATATCCACAAGACAGTGATGTGTTTCCTGAAGATCAGGGCAAATGCAGGTAGGTGCATCTGGTGCTGCTCCCTCTGTGGTTCCTCAATTGTGACTTTGTTCACTTGCCAGTGACGACCAAAATGTTTTATAAGTGTACTGTAACATTCTGTATCAGGATATGTAAACTGTGATGTTAAATCAGAGCAGCTTGAATTCTCATCCAGGGCTCTACGATGTCATTGTTTTACTACATACTGTATACTTGCGTGAATTAATTCAAACTGCCTAGAGGAGATAAAGGTTCAACTTAATATTCAAAGCACAGATGGAGATTTTCCGGCTATTTCCACAAATCTCACATCCATAATATCTGAGCTGTCTCCCTCATTATCTTTAATTTGGAGCTCATGTTGCTCCTGAGAATAAATATCATTGTAGAGCCCTGCACAGCGCTGAGCATTTGCATAAAAATGTGAAGAAATACTCAGAAATCTTTTTGTGATATTGTTATTGCTGACCGTGTTTTATTGTACGTGTATGAATCTGTAATGACTCTCTGAGCACTCATTGTATTGTAATAGCAGGGATTTTTGTTGTTTCCACACATGCGAGGTAATCTGTAATATGTTTCCCTTGTAGGTGAAAAGGCGCTTGGTCAGATAATGCTTGATGGGGCTCCATCTCTTGTATTGTATCTTGAGGCTGTTTTGTGACTTTTACAGGTCCCTCATGCCCCTGAGATGGTACGCAAGATCAGAGTCAACCAAAAACAAATAAAAAAAAAAGAGAAACATTTTGAAGTATTAGTAAAGATAAAACCCTGGCCAGTTGAAACTAGATCTCAGAAGAATGTGCTGAAGTTTTGTTGTCAAGTAATGTTGAATAGTTGTATCCTGAAAAAGGCTGTCAGTGTTTGGTATTTGGTGTTTTTTGAAGAAAGCAGCACTTACTTTGATTTGTGGTTAACTGTTTCCGTCTCACTCCTCTCGCTCGGTCTGTAGGTCGGGTCACCAACCTGCGCAGAGTTACATATGTGGTGTTGGACGAAGCAGACAGGATGTTTGACATGGGCTTCGAGCCACAGGTGGGTGTCCCACTATATCTCATTCTTTCTCTGTATCGCCTGCTGACTTTCCTGGGTACTCAAACATTTTTCATACATAATGAGTCCGGCATAGTTGGTTAATGAGTTGCTCAGTAAAACATTTAATTTACATAACAATGATGTTAGTCTCTGAAAACAGTCTTCATGTAAGCCATTATCTCACATAGTCAGTAGAAACTAGTTTTATAATGATGGTGTCCCATAGGTGCTTGAAATCCTTGAAAGTTTGTGATTTAATAACCAAGGCTTTGAAAGTTTTCAATAGTAGACGGAAATAAATACAGGTCATTGAAAGTGCTTGAATTTATATACTTTGTGCAAGAATTATGTTAAAGTTCTATTGATTTTTGTTTTCTTGAATTGTTCTCCGTGTTTCTCAAACTAAGTTGAGTTGAGTTATTATGATTGTTATGAAATACTCTAAAAAGAAAAAAATAATAATGTACAGAATTCAATAACATCTAGTTGTCGTCTGGTCCCTCTCCCAGGTGATGCGTATTGTGGACAACGTGCGTCCAGACCGTCAGACGGTCATGTTTTCGGCCACCTTCCCCAGAGCCATGGAGGCGCTGGCTCGTAGAATCCTGGCCAAGCCCATTGAGGTCCAGGTGGGAGGCCGCAGTGTCGTCTGCTCTGATGTCGAACAGCACGTGGTAAATCTACGTTTCATCTCTATCTCGTTGATGATGCTTTATTTATAGGCCATATTTGGATTTTCACCTATTATTTTTTTTTCTGATAACACAGTCCAAATCAGACCCTCATCACTCTTCATATTCACCTCTCCTTATTTTGCATTTGTTTCTGTAGCTGGTGATTGATGAGGACAAGAAGTTCTTGAAGCTACTGGAGCTGCTTGGTCATTACCAAGAAAAAGGTTCAGTCATCATCTTTGTGGACAAGCAGGAGCATGCAGACGCACTGTTGAAAGATCTGATGAAAGCCTCATACCCCTGCATGTCCCTACATGGAGGTGAGTGGTCACATTTAGGATGCACTCAAACATCTCGTTAGCTGGATGTTTTTACATTTCATAGTTTTCAATCCAGAATTAAACATTTCTGACTGAACGTCACCAAAATGTCAATGTAAACTGTATTAATCTCAGTGTAAGGCATTAAGGATAACATGGTTAAGAGAAAATTTCTGAGCTTGGTTTCCTCACCATAAGAAGAATATGCTTGTGTTTGGTGGCATTTCTTTCCTCATCAACTTGTTTCCAGACAATCCTGTCTAATATTTGGTATTTCATAAATTCCTTTCTTTTTGTACTCTTAGGAATTGACCAGTACGACAGAGACAGCATCATCAATGACTTTAAGAATGGAGCATGTCGCCTGATGGTTGCCACTTCTGTGGCAGCCAGAGGTCTGGACGTCAAGCAGCTGATCCTGGTGGTCAACTACAACTGTCCTAACCACTATGAGGACTACGTCCACAGAGCCGGACGCACAGGCCGAGCAGGCAACAAGGTCGGCTTCTTCAAACTGAATTTGTGTTGTGTTTCCGATGCTTATTTTTAAGCCTATGGACGTTAACATCTTTCTGTGTCTCTACGTTCTGTCCCTTCTTTTAGGGTTATGCCTACACCTTTATCACCGATGATCAGGTACGCTATGCTGGTGACATCATCAAAGCCTTGGAGCTGTCCGGCTCTCCTGTCCCACCTGAACTGGAGCAGCTTTGGGCCTCCTTCAAAGACCAACAGAAAGCGGTAAGATGAGGGGAAAGGATGTCAAACAGTTAACAGTGTGCGTGCATCATGTGGCAGTGGGAGAAAATTGTTTGAATTTCTGAAATCTTTACAAATGGCATTATCACAATGTATGTAAGGTGAAAATGAAGCGGTCCCTTGATTTAAGGTTTTGTCTTCTTTTTTTTATAAATGTTTCAACCAGCCAGTTTGGCTTCCTTTACACTTACAGAGCACTGACTCACTGTTGGATATGTCACTCATCATTTGCTCATCATTTCTCAACAAGATTTGCTTAGAATGAGTACATCAATATGCAGATAAACACACATAAATATGTATAAGCTGTGCTGTATCAATTATCAAGTAGATCCGGTTGATAAGCTGGTAACTCTTGACAAAGAAATTAATTTACTTTTACTTACTTTTTTTTTTCCTCCTGTCCTTTTTCTATGCAGGAGGGTAAGACCATTAAGAGCAGCAGCGGCTTCTCAGGAAAAGGTTTCAAGTTTGACGAGACAGAGCATGCCTTGGCCAATGAGAGGAAGAAGCTGCAGAAAGCTGCTCTTGGACTGCAGGACTCTGATGACGAGGACGGAGCCCTGGATGTGAGTGAACATTTAAATTTCACAGTTTGTGACTGGCAACAAAATCCTCAACTGTTACTCTTTGGTATCTTAAGTTTCCCAGTTACAATTTCAAAATTATACTCGTTAATAATATCCAACTCAAATCTATCTGAATCATCTTTCCTTTTTCAGATTGAGGAGCAAATCGAGAGCATGTTCAACTCTAAGAAGAGGGTGAAGGATCTGTCTGCTCCTGGGTCAGCCACCGGCCCTACAGGAACCGTTACCTCAACTGCATCTGTTCCTGGAGGGCTGCCAGGGCTCGGACCCACGTCTGCAGGAAACATCCAGAAACTGGAGATGGCCAAGAGGCTGGCGCTCAAGATCAACGCTCAGAAGAACCTGGGCGCCGAGGCTCAGGTACGTCCAGCTGAGATTAAATGTGTCAGTGCAGGAAGTGTGTTCGCATTCACGGTGAGACGTGAGACAAGTTTTACCTGTTAATCAGTGCATACGGAGCTATGGTCGAAGTACGCATAGATTTTATTCAAAGAGACCTTATGTTCTTTTTTATTTCACTTGAAATATCCATACGCTGTCAATGTCTCGTTTCTTTTGCCATTTATTTCATTTTTGTTTTGTTTTATGTTTCTGTATTCTTTCTCTCCAACAAAAATCAAACTTGTTTTTCTCTTCCTGTACAGGACGTGATGCAGCAGGCCACCAACGCAATCCTGCGTGGAGGCACCATCATGACCCCCTCTGTGTCAGCCAAGACCATCGCGGAGCAGCTGGCGGAGAAGATCAACGCCAAGCTGAACTACACCCCTGTGGAGAAGCTGGAGGAGGAGCGGCAGGCGGCTGAACAGGCTGAGACCGTCAAGAGATACGAAGAGGAGCTGGAGATCAACGACTTCCCTCAGGTCAGCAGTGTGCGCTTTGTCATGAGAGGTTCTGCTAATACCACAAGCTGTAGTCTTACTCAGTCATGTTCAATTTGCCTTCATAAGTGTCCAGGAGCGACAGATAATATGAAATATAATATACATAATATTTTGGTTTAAATCTGAAGTTTCATTTTTATGGAGCTCATTGACTTTATCAAATATCTTTGACTGTCCAAGATATTTTTATTTGTTACTAGATTCTGCCCTTTTATTAAATAAGGAAGCTTAAGTAAAACATTACTTGCTATTATTTTTTTGTTTAGTGTTTAGCGTTCAAAAGCTCAACTAATCTGCTTCGTCAGCAGGCCCACACGAACTTTAACGACAATTCTGCAGATTTTACAGATAAACTCAAAATGTTAACACGTCTCGCCCCCTCGTGCATCGTGGAGACAGTCGTGTCATTGTCAGTCAGTGTTAAGATCAAAGTTTGTGGTGCAGTTCTGATAAGAAACTACGAACTAAATATTTCTTTCAACCTGCCTAATATCATTTTAGGTTGTTGTAATCTGTTCTTTCTGTTTATTTATTCATTTTTTAAAACCAACCGTCATTATCTAGAAAAATTAATATCTTCCATCACTTCCAAAGTAAAGAAACAATCCCCCTGAATTCCACAGATTTTTTATTATGGGTCACTGCTGAAAACGGTGAAAAAGAGAAAAAGGAATAAATCCAGATTCTGTTTTGGTCAGTTGATCATGAATGTGTCGATGTGATTTGATTGACAGCGGAGGCTACACAAACAACAGCCTCACAACTGTCATCAGACAAACCTGAGAAACTATCGAAACGTTGGATTACATCTTTCAACATAAAAACTGATTATATAATTCTGATTTCAGGGTGTTTTTAAAATGTTAAAAGAAGTCGAAGCAAGTCACTGTGCTGATTGTGTGTTTTAAATACTTTTGTTATCTTAAGACTTTGGTATCTACTATTTCCCCTTTTTCTTTTTCTGTTCTCACTCAGACGGCCAGGTGGAAGGTGACTTCTAAAGAGGCTCTGCAGAGGATCGGTGAATACTCTGAAGCCGCCATCACCATCAGAGGAACCTATTTCCCTCCAGGCAAAGAGCCCAAGGAGGGAGAACGCAAGATCTACCTGGCTATTGAAAGTATGTGCCAGGGAAATTATATTTCAGTTTTACTCTCCAGAATGCCAATATGTCATGTACCTCTGATGTCTAATACTGAACATTAATGTGTTGTTGTCTAGGTGCAAATGAACTGGCTGTACAGAAAGCCAAAACAGAGATTACACGGTTAATCAAAGAAGAGCTCATCAGATTAGTAAGTATTCATCACACTGATGGATGTCATGCTGATATCAAGATAAAAAGGACCCTGTCTGAGAGTTTGTCTCTCACTAGATATGTAGAGCAGGTGTGTGTTCAGCACATATCTATGAAAAATGTCGCTTATTGTCTTTTTCCCTCCTTTTTTTTTTAGCAAAATTCATATCAGCCGACGAGCAAAGGCCGGTACAAAGTGTTGTAGAGGAGGAAGCAAGGCTCTCTGGAGGCGTTTCCATCTCTCACCAGTCTCCTGTCATCTCTACTGTTGCATCAAAGTGGTTGAAGAATATTTTAGTCTATATTTTTTAATAATCTTTCCTTCAATGGCCTAAGTTTAGTGAATGTTTTTTTTTCTTCCTTAGTTTCAGTTGATTTTATATATTGACAGACCATAAATACCAAAAGCATCAGACCTGATGCTGTGTAGACCTCTGGTGTCATTGAGCCATTTGTAATGTCTTTAAATATGACCTGTTCTGTTTAATGTTATTTTTTGTTGTTGTCATTATTTCCCCCTGTTGTATGTACAAGAAAACATACCAGTCATTTACAAAGAGATCCCAGATGTTTTTACTTTTCCTCACAATAAAACAATGTGTTGCTAAGGAAATGAATTGGTTTTTTTTGTCCAGCTGTTTGCATTAACCGGTCTAATAGATGCTGTGTGCCCTTACTGAATGTTTAAATTATTCAATAAGCTTTCGTTTGTATATTATTCATCAGTAGCGGGTCGTGCTGCTCGCACTGAAACTGGATTATGTCTCAATTTCGAGATTATTACATTAAGAAATAATTAAAAATATATATATTTTTTGTAAATAAACAACGTTATTTTTATTTAAAGTGAAAACGTTTAATGTTTGGATGTAGTTCAGGAGGGGAAGGAGGAGAAGACTCCTCACGTCCTCCCTCCCCACTGTTCGCCGCTCTGCGCATGCTCAGACTGCGCTCCCGTCTTATTAATTTTTAATGGAAAATGGCTGCGTTTCTCATCCAAACCGCTGGAGCTGGGATATGAAAAAAAAAAAAAAAAACTGCCTGTGTGAACCATTTCGCATCTCGTCCATAAACAATCCGACGTGCTGATTAAAGTCCATCCGGCCGACTGTCCTGCGGCGCGACAACAATCGTGGGGGAGAAAAAAAAAATGGATCGACTCTCGCTTTGAGGGATGAAAGATCATTTTTCTCCTTAACCCTTTCTGCTCCGAGATCTGCGAACAATCGAGGTACAGTAACCTTTAAGAGCTGATGTTGGTGACAGGAGGCTCTGTTTGTCTGCTTCGCTACACTGGCCTAATGTACAAGACGTGAAATCGGCTATCGTCGGACTTTTCCGCCCTGTTCGTCAAAGCTTTTAAACCCCCTTTTCTACAAAACGAGGCCAAAAAACAAGGCTGAATTCAGCTGTTTGTGCTGTAACGTTACACGGATGCAGAGTGACACGGAGAGAGTAGGAGGGTTTTTGTCGTCTGGATGCAAAAGATGAGGAATCCATGTGCATATTTTTTGTGAATGAATATTACTACAGACAGTGTAGTGTATGTGATAGTAAAGTCCACACCTCCCTGCAGCCTGTGTCCTCTGCAGAAGAAGATCTCAGCAGCAGCAGCAGTCTGTCTTTATGTGCCTCCTCATGTGTTCATAGTAAATATTAATTATCAGGATTACATTGCTGCAACTAAATGCACGTGTGAACAGTCAGATTGTGAGCTAATTGTGATCACAAGGCGATCCTGTGAGTGATGATGTAAGAGAAAGTCTTCTCACTCCCCCCCAACAGGGAGGTCAGAGGTCAGAGGTCAGCTGCAGACCACCAGGTAAAGGTGCAGCGTCTTTCAGCACTGCGTTATTAAACTGTATGTTTTGTTCTCGTGGTCTTTGAAGGACGAGTTCACCCGAAAATGAAAATTCACTCGTTAGCCGCTCACCCCTTGTGGTCCGCAAAAACATTTCTGGAGCTTCACAGCAAAACAGTGTTGCAGCTTCTGCCTAAAAATAAATAAAGAAGTTGGGGACCTGTTTTAAAAAAGTAAAACATGCTCAAAGTAATCCCAAATTGATTTGAAGAGATGGTTATTTACCTTTTTCTTTTTTTTTATGTTTCTTTTTTTTGTTTGTTGGTTGGTTTGTGACCGGGCTTACACAAAACCTACGCAACTTATTTCCATGAAGCTTGGGTGCAGGATCCGTCTCAGCCCAGAATGCACCCAAACAACTTTTGGTGCAGGTTCTTGATAAAGGAATAGATTTTATTCTCACTTTCTTTAACTTTGGGAGGTCAATATAAACATTATTTCTTCAGTTTCTCGGGG
Source organism: Sparidentex hasta (assembly GCA_030272975.1). Taxonomy (NCBI): domain Eukaryota; kingdom Metazoa; phylum Chordata; class Actinopteri; order Spariformes; family Sparidae; genus Sparidentex; species Sparidentex hasta. Next base: position 24,463 of record JARJLU010000743.1, read on the forward strand.
AATAATGATGAATAATGATGTTCATGATGAATAGTTTTTGGGTGGTTTAAAATTTTGAGCTATATAAAGCTATCAAGTTTGATGTTGGATTGGGCTTGGTGCAGTAATGTGCTGAGAGCCCTGCTGGAGGAATGTGCTTCACTAACGCCCCTTTTCAACCAAAGTGAACTAAGTGCAGGTTCTGGGCTGGTGCTGGTGCTGGTTCAAGGTTGGTTCAACCTGTGAGCCTTTAAGAACCGGTTTCTATTTCCATGGGCAGTGTGAGTCAGTGACTGTATTCGGTCACTCTAAGTGTCTCCAATTTCTGAGCACTGTTAAGAAAAGCTATAGAAATGTGGATCTCTTAGTAAATATAACCACACTGACTCTTTGCTCCGGACTTTGTGTGCCTACACTGGCATCCAAACAGGGACTGGTCCTCGGCCCACTGCTGCTTCGATCAGTGAAGTTAGATCAAATCTTTTGTTTATTTGACAGTGGATAAGTCAGAACACACTCCGATGGTTTAAGATGGTGATCATAAGTGGTTCTAGTTGGTCCTTGGTCACGATGATCCTTCCCCCGGCCCTGGTGTAAGCAGTACTTTGTTCTAGACCAGCAAAGTGTTGGTGCAGCTCTAAAACAAGTTTACCTTGCCGGGAGAACTTGTCAGGAAACTGGTTCCAGAGTAGCACTGGCTGGCCGGGTTAAAACACGACACGACTAAAAAGGATGTAAATCTTTTCAAATGAATTTGGGATTTCGGGGCCTCCAGAGACTTGGATTACAAAGAGGCATTCCATTTACTTTTTTTTCTGTTGTTGTTTTATTGTTGTTGTATGATACGAGTACTGTCTACTTCTGTTGTCCTGGAGAATGCTGCAACGCTGTATTACTGTGAAGCTCCAGAAATGTTTTGCGGACTGCAAAGCTTCACTCAACTTTTAACTGGCCTGGGGCTTAATGAATAGAGACAGAAGTAAAAATTTGGGGTGAACTTTTCGTCTAACACAGGCACCACTGAGTAGAACCCGACCGATACTTGATTTTTGGATTGGACATCAATATATCAGCTGTTACATACAAAGTTTTGCAGTGGCTCCTCCAATTTGGTTATCAAATGCCTGTGGAAAAGATATGCAACTGAGGAAGGATATTTAGCTTTTTAACAATACAATTTTAAAAATAACATCAGTGCAGTGAAGCAGTTTGTCTCACAGGGACTTAAAAATGACCCCACACATCTCTTTCTGCATAATGATATCTGAATAAAATTGCAAATCTGTACTTTTCAAGATGACATATACGCCAGTATTGACCGTCCAAAGTCCCTACACCTACCTACAGTGTACCACAGTTATTATTTATGTACACAATTGGGTTGGTGTATTCAAAATCAGGTCAGTGAGTTAAAACAAGAAAAAAAAACTCTAATTGACGAGCAGCTCATTCTTAGTGAGATGAACCCCAAAGAACAAAGAAAAAGGAAAATATGTTTGAATGAATGATAAAACAAACTTATGCTCGATCACACCTCCAGTGTTTCCCTGAAACAGATTGCTCGGGCACATTTGTTTTGGTCTGAGACGCTGGTGCTGTAGAGCGACATCTAGTGGCTGAAAAGGGAGCGTGCCCCAAAAAACCCCCATAGAAAAGCTTGATTGAGCAGACTGAGCATAAATCCCTTTTCTCACTTTTTTAAAAATAACATACATTGGCTGTTTTAGGGCTTCTGGCCTGAGGGTGACAGTAATGAGCCAATTATTGCTTTGTGCATCACACCAAGGAAAAGAAGTAGCAGAAGACTTATTCAGACGAGCCCCACAGAGATGATTTATGCCTTACCGGATGTGTTTTCAATCAAATACTTTTCAGATTTTTAGAGAAAATACTTTCCTTGGACATCAAGTTAGCACACGGCCTCTTCCCCGTTTTTTTCTATGGCAGCCATCTGCGATCAGACTAGATTATGGTGTCCATCAGACTTGGTTTTAACTCCGATCAAAATATCGATAGTATTTATTTATTTCGTGTAGCTGAAGAGATGGCTCTACAAAGAAGTGTTTTATCTGTGTGTGATATTAACAGAGTTGCAACTTCTTTCTGACTCCCAGCAGAAGATGATGCGTCAGGTAACCAGCAGTGATTTCTGCATGAACAGCAGGCCGTCATGCCTGGCAGAGGACGGACACCACCCCGCCTCCCACTTTGAACTGTGCACCTCCCAGTCCAACAAGTTCTACCCTCCTCCCCCCTCCCTCCAGATGACGCTGGGTCCCATGGCTTTGCCCACCCAGAGCCACAAGCCCATGGTGTGCCAGAGACAGGAGGTGCTCGGGGGTGACCCCCGCTCGCCTGGAAAATTACCCGGCGTTAAAAGCACTGATCAAGCAGCGGATGACGGCAAGAAGAAGAACAAGGCCGTGGGGAAGACAGGTAGACGCGGTAGGCCTTTGGGAACCACCAAGCTAGCCGGATACAGAACCAGCACAGGTCGACCCCTCGGCACCACCAGAGCTGCTGGATTCAAGACGAGCCCGGGGAGGCCGCTGGGTACAACCAGAGCGGCGGGATACAAGGTCAGTCCTGGTCGGCCTCCCGGCAGCATCAAAGGCGTCTCACGCCTCAACAAACTGGCTTATGGTAGCACCTGCAGCGGAGCGGCTTTCCCCTATCCTCTACCACACAAGGAAATCCTCTGTGAACCTTCCTGCAAAGAGAAGACAGCTAATGAGTAAAATCTCTCTCTGTTTCTACTCATCCCTCCATCAGCTGAAGAAAGAGACACATGAGCGCAGGATTCCTGCCAGATACTGGTGGTGATTGGAATCTGGACCAGTCTGCTGTGAGGCTGCAAGGAGGAGATTTTCTATTATTCGTGTTGGTGTCATCCGTGTGCCTGCCACCTGATATAATACTGTTAGTTTTACGGTGCAACTGCTGGAGAACTATGGAGTGTGGAAGCTTTCACAACACGCTGCTGTGTCTGGTTTCTTAGCGGGGGGAAAAAAAGTAATGCCACATGAGCAAGAAGTTTTATGTTACTGACTGTAGAGGTATTTCAGTGTGCTTCATGAAGCATTTTAACACAGCTGAGTGACGGAAACATTCATTTTAAAATGTTTTATTACTGTAGAGAAAGGAGGCCACCATGAGAAGACGACCTGAGCTGAGCTGGACACACATTTTACTCTCATGTTCATCACACTACAGTTTGAGTTCCTTATTATCTAATGTCGTTGGATATTCGCTCTCATTCTTGCTCTTTAAACAAACACAAGCAAAGCAAGAAAGGAGGGAAACACTGACACGTAGCAACATTGCCTTTGCAAAAGGATGTTTGCTGTAAATATAGTCTTTCATTTAAAAAACTAAATGCTATATGTAGCACCTTTGTAATGTGTCATATTCGTTAGACTCCGGATTGAATCTCTTTATTTTGAGTGTTCTGCTTTTAAGAAGATTCAGAGGAACAGTTGGGGGTCAAGTGCCTTGCTCAGTGGCACTTCAAAGACAGATGTACAGGTAATCCTCAGAAACCCAACTGATCCAACTTTTTCCACTCTGCACCAGAATCAACACTGACAAAACATGACTCCTGCTAATATGATATATAGTTCACTCTCTAAGTGTCACCCTGCGAAATGTCTACATATTATCTGCATGCAAATGTCATCAAAGCAACTAAATCAACATACAGATTGTTGTGAGGAATAAGACTTTTATCCAAGTTTTTTTTTTTTTTTTTAACCAAAAGTATAAAACCTAAAGAATGCACAAACATTCCCATCAACACAGTTTACCTCCTGCTTTTCTTCTAACCGGCTAAAAATGGGCCAACGTGGACAGTTTTGTCTCGTCGCTCCTTAATCACCTGTAAATGTTTAGATGAACTGTGTTTGTATCCTCTGCCGCTCCTTACAGACAAATCTAAGGTATTTTGATCTCGACCGCAAGACAGTTTACAACCCCGACCACCGATCTGTCAGCTTTCCTCGATCTCAGTGTCTTTTAGATGTAAATTTAGATAAGTTCTTTACTAGATATCAAAATCTTAAATGTTATAACTGGCTCAACACAGAGCAGCTGAAGAAGAGGTTTGCTTAAAGTCTTAAACTGGCGATGTTTTGATTTATATTAGGAAATCAGTATCAAGACTAAACCAAAAGGCATTCAGTTTCAACTTTCGATGTCTGACAGTGTTTGGTTCTCGTTTGTACAGAACAATGGTTCTTCTAACATGTTCTTGTCACGTTTTAGATGGTGCGTATCTTTTCTGTTATTCATCAAAACCACTAATTGCATCATTTGGTGTAGAACTGGATATAAACATAGATACCGGGCAGAATTCGATATATTTTTCTTAAAACTTTTCCCCCATTTGTCCCAGTAAAAATTCAAAATGCAGTCTTATCTGTTATATGAATGTGTCTCTGAACGCACTGACTTTGCTTGATCTGGCACTTAATATCGTAGTTACACAAAAGCATTATTTTTTTTTGATGTCATATTTGTGTGAACCAAAGCCTCAAAGATCTTATTTGTGTTTGTGCTTAAGGAAAAGGAAGTACTTGAGATGCTTTTTTTTTTTTTTTTTTTTAAATTGCATTTTAAAACTGAACCATAAACAGACAAGACCATCCCTGACTTCGGCTGCTGGCCTCTATTCTGTGTTCCTGCACTGTGAGCCAGCAGGTTGTGTTTGTTGGGGAAGCTGCAGGTGGTGCTGTTCCTCCAGAGCTAACAGCCAAAGCTGTAGGAGCTTCATTAGAAGCAGAGGGGAGCAGTGAACAGGCCATTAAACATTTCTACATTATAAAGTAAGAGTACGGATCACCAGACTTTGATTTTTAAAGATGGCGAGGTCAGATCATGTCTGTTTTCGATGTTTCTACTTATTATGTTGTGTTAGGTACATTACCACGGCCCTGTAGAGAACTTGAATCTGACTGTTGGCGAAGACTTAATAAATAATAAGAATAATTTAGTGCAAACAGGCGTAAATCAGAATAGAGAGACACAATTTTAAGTATAAATCACGGAGGAACAGTTCAGCCAAAGTTAAGATTCAGTCAATATCTTCTCCACCTCCTGCTGATGGACACTGAGATCAAGTTTCCACAAAACGTTTCTTGAGCTTCAAAGCAAAAAAAAAGAAAGAAAGAAAGAAAAAGAAAAACAACAACATGAAATGTCTCCTTATAGCTTGTCCAGTATAATACAAATTACTGGAAGCCCAAAGAACCCAAATTGATTTAGACGACTTTATTTAAATCCTTTCTTAACATCAGTTCTTCAGTTTGTATTTTGCTGTGAAGCTCCAAAAATGTTTTGTCGACTATGGAAATTCACCCGACTGACTGAATTTTCATTTTGGGCTGAACTGTTCCTTTAAAACTTGCACCAGTGAACATTCAGTTTTTGGTATTATATTTATATACAGGTATTTCAAACCCTGATAGTGAGGAGACAGTATTTCTTCATTGCGTTACTCTCTCATGACAAAACTTAAAACATTTCAAATTTGGTGCAATAATCTGTTGTACGTATTGTACTGTGAAAACTTTGATACTATCACTTTTTATTATCGTTGTATTTTTATACTTGTGTAGAACGCCTTCTGTCACTTGTTTTGTTGATGTGTGTGGTGTTAACAAAGTTTACTGAAACGTCAGATACAGTACAAACATCCTTTTCACCTCCTTGACCAAAGAATATGATGTTATCTAACCTGTAAGCGTTTATGCTATTTGACTTTTAAAAAGACTTCAACTTCTCACACGTTAATCTTGGCATGAAAATTACTGTGTAGAACATAAATGAAGAAGCACTTGGAGACCATGATCCCATAAACGATAGTCTGATTGTTTGGATTAGTAAAATAAACCTTTAAATTGTTTCATAGTAAGCAGGTCTTTTGAATGCATTGTAAATTGCTATGATGTAAACTTATTTCCTTGCATTTTATTGTATTTATATTCATCAGTTATTCTACTTTGAAAGTAGTTCTCTTTTTGTATAATTCTCATGTAGCCATGTTTGATATTTAACTAAAGGTCATGGCTGACATGATTCCTGGTTGTCTCATATTCTGAATTTTGTGTTTTTTTTTTTTTTTAATATAGGTTTTGTTGGTTATCAGTTGCATGTTATCAGGCCCAGCAGCTTTACTCACATTCACTCTCAGCTGATTTTTTCTCATGCCCGCTGTGGATAATGACAATGGACGGTCCTTGTGAGGCAGAGTAGACCATAAAACGGACTCACTGACGTTGAAGCGAGCATAAAATGTTTCAGTTCATCTGGGAGCGTCTTCCTCCTGCATCCTGCATTGCTAATGATCGCCCGCCACATATCTTTAATGGTGTTGGTGTTGCATTTGCTTTTTTGTAGGATCTAGTTGCACATGATGAGGTGGAGCCTGATGGGATAGAAATGCTGGAGGGATGCACCATTAGCAGGGTATACCAACCAAAGCACAGGTGTAAAGGATATAATGAATGATGGCTCAGTTCCATTTAGCTGCATCAGTTCCAGGGTCCTTGCTGTCACACTATCACGGATTATTCTGACACTTGAAAAGAGGGTTAACGTCAACGGTAACACCTGTGTTTCAAGTAAATGTTTGCTGTGACAAGATGAAACATTTTGGCTTTTTTACAAGCTTGATTACTTTGTCAACCTTCAACAGCTTCAGCTCCCATGAGGCTTCGACAGAGGAACAGTGACGAGTCTCTCTGCCACTAACTCGTAGAAATCCACACAATCTTTCACTGATTGCAGATTTTCCGATCCAAAATGAAAAAACCTTTAAGAGTGCGATTAATCCAGTATTTGCAGTCTGTTATGTGTGACTACATTTGTGAACATCTTTTTTTTGACTTTGTTGCTTTAAGTTGTTCTCTGAGATACTATTTTAAATGTTTAGACAAGCTGTAAAATCATATATATGTGACAAAAATATTTCTCTCCTGACTTTTGTTACTTGATGGAAGGCTCTGACATTCTGGGTGCCGACCCTCCAAAGAGGACATCGTAGAAGGGAGAAGAGACAAAGGGATGATTATGAAAAGTAGATCACCTAAAACAAACTCACTGACACGATTCATTTATTGACATATTTGTCAATTTTATTTGTGAGTTACATCAGTGCTGACACAAGGCACAGGAATATGATAGTTTAAGTTATTTCTGCTTTTTTAAAAAAAATCAGTTTATTTGTGATTTGTGTTTTTTTTTTCTCTCACCATCTTCAGCATTCAATCAACACACAGTCTGTTGTCTGTAGACGATGATTTCCAAAAATATTACCTCACATTTTGAAGACGTGAAGCCCAGTTATTCCTGAAGTGTGATTGGTGGAAGCCTGTAAAGCTTTGTATTATTCCCATTTTACTCCTGCATGATTGTTGTGGAATGTTACAAAAAAGTTGTGTAATAAATCTGAAAGTAACACATTCTCCTGAAATATTTTCTTAGAGTGTTTTCCTTCATGAAAGAGCAAACATGTCAAAACTTCAAATGTTTTCAGTGTTGTGCTATTTCTGCTGAAGTTACCCATCAGCTCCATGATATATAGAGGTTGTCTGACTGCCTTTATTGATCTCCCTGTGTGTGTTTCTGTTCCCACAATATCTTGAAAAAGTGACTGATTTACATTAAATTTTGAAAGAAAACACATTGTTTTGGCGATATTCTGACAATTAAAGTAAGAACACAGTTTTTCCTTTAAAAATACTATTTAAAAAAAAGACACCTATTCATTTATAAGTTTATTTGTAAGTTTTGAACAAAGATTTTTCATAAATGCTTCTTTAAATTTGTTACTACGTATTAACATGATATGACCAACAAACTATTTTGTTGGGTTCATTTTGAAACTATACCAACCGATATTTCACTGATGTTTTTCATGCAGGTTTTGGTTACATAAAGAAAATAGAAATGTGATTTGAAACATTAAAACAGAGGCACATTATGTGGTACTCACAGAAGAATATGGAAAACTAATAAGTAAACATCAAATTACACAAAATATGTTCATAAAGATTTGGTACAAATAAAATGACATACAAATCTTAAGTCTCTGATCAACACATTTTACACGCCACATGTTCTTGATGTAAGTAAGCCTGAGAAAAACTGATTCTTCATTTCACATCTTGCATATGTAATATTTCCCAAATGTTCAGTAAATTTAGCAGACATGTCAAACAAAAGATATGTACTAATCACACTGTTGGAAACAATCACAGTTTCACTAAATTGAGGAAAAAAAACAAAAACAATATAAAATCCAAGAAAAATCATCATTGTCTCACCTTCCATGTCTGATCAGTGCAGTGCAGACACACCTCAACATGTGCAGCACCACAGGTGAGTCTCTCTTTAATCTCCTGTCTACTTCAGCTCACATAACTTTGCTGTGTCACCATTACTGCTTGGAAGCCAAAGTCCAGCATAGAGAGGCTGAGTGAACGTGGTCTGGACTCTGTGGAGGAGAGTGATGGTTTCAGAGACGCTGTAGTAAGACAGAGTACCTGCACTATGATCCAGGTAAACTCCTATTGTGGAGGACTGAGGGCCTGAGATGGAGGTATCAGTATTATTATGTCTGAATGTAAAACCTCCACTGTTACATCTTAATGACCAGGATTTGTCATTATATCCAAAACCACATTCAGTAGGGGTCCCTGTTCTGCTAATGTTCTTGTACGCAACTGCTATATCAACGTTCCCGCTCCACTTCACCTCCCAGTAACAACGTCCAGTCAGACCCTCTCTACTCAGGACCTGCCACATTCCACCAAATCTCACTGTGTGAGCTGAATATACCTGCTCTACTGACATTAATGTTTCTTTTCTTTCTTCTTAATGACAAACGTTTGTTTGCTGTGTTTGGATCCAGTGTGATTCCACTAGAATACTTCAGCAGTTGAGTTCTGGTTCTGGGCTCTGCTTGAGGCAGTAAAACATCCACTTCAGTCACTGCCAGTGAGATCTTTGTCCACTCCTCACTCAGGACAGCCTGAAGTTTATCTCTGGCCTCCGACACAGCTGCTGTCACACCATCAAAAGAGGGCAGAGGACATATATCAATGCTGGGTAAGTCTTTAGGTTCGCTCAGACGTGACAGTGAGCGGTAGTTGTTCAGGAAATGGAGATGATCTTCAGTGTGTGAGAGCTTCTCCAGCTCAGTGTCTTTCCTCCTCAGCTCAGTGATCTCCTGCTGCAGCCCCTCCATCAGATCTTTAGCTCGACTCACTTCAGTTTTCTGCTGTGATCTGATCTGCTGCTTCACTTCAGAGCTTCTCTTCTCAATGAGACGGATCAGCTCGGTGAACGTCTTCTCACTGTCCTCCACAGCTTTGTCAGCAGAGTGATTGACAGCCTCCACCCTCCGCTGAAGCTCCTTGATGTCTTTCTCTCTGTCCTGGATTCTCTGTTGGATTTTTTGCTGACTCGCCCCGAGCTCCGTCTGCCTGTCAGCCCTCTCTGCTGCAGCAGAGACTGTGTCATGGCCTTTATGATCATCCATGGAGCAGAGATAACAGATACACTGCTGATCAGTGCGGCAGAAAATCTTCATCACCTCGTCATGGCGAGAGCAGATGTTCTCCTGAAGCTTTAAGGTGGCTTCAACCAGCTTGTGTTTCTTTAATGGAGCCACACTGTAATGAGGCTGGAGGTGTTGCTCACAATAAGAGGCCATACACACCAGACAGGACTTGAAGGCTTTCAGCTTCTTCCCAGTGCAGAAGTCACAGGCCACGTCTCCAGGTCCAGCATAGGAATGATCAGGTGAAGCAGCCTGAAGTTGAGCTTTCTTCACTTCCTCCACTAACTCTGCAAACATGGTGTTTTTCACCAGGACAGGCCTCGGTGTGAAGCTCTGCCTGCACTGAGGGCAGCTGTGTGCTTCCTTGTCATTCTGCGTGTCCCAGCAGTCTTTAATACAGCTCATGCAGTAGCTGTGCCCACAGGGAATAGTCACCGGATCCTTCAGAAGATCCAGACAGATTGAACAGCTCAGTTTCTCTCGATCCAGCTGAATCACTTGCTGCGCCATTTCTCCTCCAGACGACAGTGAATGTCAGTATGTTTCACTTTCTGTTTCCAGATAAAAGCTGAGCTCATTTCCTTGATGTTTAGTCACTGGTCTGTAGTGTTTGAGCCAATCAGCTGTTACAGTTCATCACATGGTGTCTAGACCCACCTGTATACTGGCAGATCTATGAAAGGGGAGGAAACCACCAACGTCAGTGCTGAATGTGCTTTAAGAGTTTCTCAGAGCAGGAGGAGCTGAGCCTGGCCCGTCAGTAACGTCTGGGTGGGGTTAAAAAGTTGTCCTTGATACAGGAAGAGGAGGGATGTGAGAGCTGCATTGTATATCAGCCCTCAGAAATAGTGCAACTCTGACATAACTATATAATTAACCCGTGTTCCCAGAGGAACCTGATTTACAGGGTACAAGGTTCCTTTTTCTTTCTATCATCTTAGAACAGGGTTGGTTAACACAGTACTTGCTGAATTCCCTTCATGCTCCTCACTAAAAAACAAATCTGTAAATAGATGAATGGAAAATAAGACAACACAACGATGAGTATTTTTTTGCAGTAGTAAAACCTGTACGTCTAAATGTTTGTTGTGAAAAGATGAAACTTTTTTGGCTTTTTTTTGTACATATTCTACTCTAATTGGTTTCTGTACTGATGCACCATGTCTATCATGGCCTTTATGATCATCCATGGAGCAGTAATAACAGATATAGTGCTAAGAAGGGATAAAGGACTGAGGGATGATGATGGAAAGTAGGTTACCTAAAACAAACTCATTAACATGATTCATTTATTGATATTATGGTCATCATTAGCTGTAAGTTACATCAGTGCTGACATGAGGCACAGGAATATGATATTTAAATTATTTCTGTTTTTTCCATCAGTTTTTTTGTGTGATTGTTTTTTTTTCTCTCTCACCATCTTCAGCATTCAATCAACACACAGTCTGTTGTCTGTAGATGATGATTTCCAAAAATATTACCTCACATTTTGAAGACGTGAAGCCCAGTTATTCCTGAAGTGTGATTGGTGGAAGCCTGTAAAGCTTTGTATTATTCCCATTTTACTCCTGCAGGATTGTTGTGGAATGTTACAAAAAAGTTGTGTAATAAATCTGAAAGTAACACATTCTCCTGAAATATTTTCTTGGAGTGTTTTCCTTCATGAAAGAGCCAACATGTCAAAACTTCAAATGTTTTCAGTGTTGTACTATTTCTGCTGAAGTTACCCATCAGCTCCATGATATATAGAGGTTGTCTGACTGCCTTTATTGATCTCCCTGTGTGTGTTTCTGTTCCCACAACATCTTGAAAATCTGACTGATTTAAATGACATTTTGTAGGAAAACAAATTGAAAGGAAGAACACAGATTTTCTTTCAAAAAATGAGTCTCCTTTTCATTTATGTGTTTATTTGTTTATTTGAAGGTTTTGAACAAAGATTTTTCATAAATGCTTCTTTACAGTTGTTACTACATATTGACATGATATCACTGTTAAAAAGACAATCAACAAACTATTTTCAGATGTGATTTTGAAACATTTCAACAAAGGCACATTATGCAGTACAGACAGAAGTATGTGGAAAACTAAAACTCAATTATAAAATTACACAAAATATGTTCATGAAGATTTCGGACAAATAAAATGACATACAAATTGCAAAACTCAAAAATCCAAATAGATTTACATATTTTACACACAACATGTTTCTGATGTAAGTAAGTCTGACGATAACAGATTTTTTTTTCTTGCATGTGTAACATTTCCAAAATATTCAGTAAATGTAGCAGACATGTCAAATTTCAACAGACAAGATGTTCTAATAACTGTAGGAAACAATCACAGTGTCACTAAACTGAGGGAAAAAAAAATAATCCATGATCCGTGTTTGATCAGTGCAGTGCAGACACACCTCAACATGTACAGCACCACAGGTGAGTCTCTCTTTAATCTCCTGTCTACTTCAGCTCACACAACTCTGCTGTACTTCCAGATAGATTTGGAAGCCAAAGTCCAGCATAGAGAGGCTGAGTGAACGTGGTCTGGACTCTGTGGAGGAGAGTGATGGTTTCAGAGACGCTGTAGTAAGACAGAGTACCTGCACTATGATCCAGGTAAACTCCTATTGTGGAGGACTGAGGGCCTGAGATGGAGGTATCAGTATTATTATGTCTGAATGTAAAACCTCCACTGTTACATCTTAATGACCAGGATTTGTCATTATATCCAAAACCACATTCAGTAAGGGTCCCTGTTCTGCTAATGTTCTTGTACGCAACTGCTATATCAACGTTCCCGCTCCACTTCACCTCCCAGTAACAACGTCCAGTCAGACCCTCTCTA